>OY740773.1:9437492-9566560 GCA_963513935.1 Aphrophora alni
TCTAGGCTTCTTGGATCCAGAGATTTCGTGATCATTCAGTGGGTTTTGACTTATATATATATATATATATATATATATATATATATATATGTGTGTGTGTGTGTGTGTGTGTGTGTGTGTGTGTGTGTGTGTGTGTGTGTGTGTTTTTTAACATTGTTCATGAAACCTGGCAGCTTTCCAACTCATGCACGAATATCGAGTAACAACGTCATTCACAAATACAGTTTATTTTTTTTAACTAAAAGATATATAAAGGTCATTAAAAAAAGGAAATAAAGTGCATGCAAGTACTGGCCCTCGGGGTCCATCCTTTTAAAAGGCTAAACCAAAATAACTTCACTGTAGTAATTAAGGTTAGTGTAGAATGATTTAAATTAATAATTTGTACGACAGATTATTAAAAATGTCCAAAAGAGCAGGCTACTTTGAGTGTAGTTTATTACTAAAGTATCTGATTTTATGCATACACTAATATTACAATGCAGGAAACACTCCGTTCTGTTGTTATTTATGAATTAAATAATTGAAGATGATGTATTGTTGTGTCAAAGATAGACAAAATTAATTTCAGTTGCTTATTGCTTTCAATGACATCATTGAGCTCGTTAATAATTAATGATCCCAGATCGAGTGTTCGGAGAGAATGTTTCATTTATCAAAATATCTCTTTGTACAGAGTAAATATTAAACATAGTATATCTAAGGTTAGAATATATGCTTTAGTGAGGTTAATTACTTCAGGTGTTTTACCATAGAAAATAAACCAACATATTTAGAAAATATAAATGTCTAATACCTTTAAGCTCTAAATAACATTCATTACTTAAGTTTTACATCACTCCTTTCTTCTTTTTCGTTTCATTAAAATATTAGGTCAGTTATATTTAAATTCTGTTAGTTCAACATTTACATTATTTAACAAGTCTCCAAATAAATGGTTTAATGAATTTAATAAAAGTTGTGCTGACCTAATAAATAATTTTAAGATAACCAAACTTTACGATAACAAAAAAAACTTACAATTTAGTAAATATTATATGGAAAATTACCGCCATGTTTGATCTCAACCGCCGCACACTCTACTTACGTTTTTACAAATATTATTAAATATAAACCAGTTCTAAATTGAAGGCGATCAAATTGATGCATTATCGTGACCAGTTCGCTTTACTTATTTCTATCCTTTGAACATTTGTTATGGAGATATTTTTTTAATGATCAACTACATTAGTAGTTTTCTTGTTTTTAAAATCAGATTTTTTTATTTTTAAAACAATTATAGAAATAAGATAAAACAAAGACTCCAAGTTTCGAATGAAAGACAAAAAGTTGGTAAAGAGAGACTTCATAATTTAGAGGTAATTAACTGAATACTACAC
This sequence comes from Aphrophora alni, assembly GCA_963513935.1. NCBI lineage: Eukaryota > Metazoa > Arthropoda > Insecta > Hemiptera > Aphrophoridae > Aphrophora > Aphrophora alni. The sequence continues at coordinate 9,438,872 of OY740773.1, forward strand.
GCAAAAATTTGTATATCAAGGTAAGGTCACTCACATTTGCCAAGACTACCCGCTAATGCGAGTTCCTAAAAGGATTTAATATTTAATAAATAAACAACCCGGTTCTTAATTTTGAGAAACTAAATGACATGAAGAGTGTTTTTGTTAAGTAGCTCAAAAGAAAACCCTCCATATTCGTACAATGCAAAAGTATTTTCATATTAATAGTAAGTGTAGTACAATTTACTTGTTGCAATGAAAAATTCAACAATAAACAATAATATAATAAAACAAACAGTAACAATTTAGTAAATAAAAACAATTTTATATGAGAATATATTGGAAAATATCCCTCCCTAAATACTTGTGTACCTGTTACAAAAGTCAGTTCGTTATTAGTGTTTAGATGTAAAACTAAAACTAAATTAATTAAAAAAATTATAATATAACTATTGATACTTACTTGGTGGGGGTGGTGGTGGAAATGGAGGATACAAGCCGTCCCCTCTACCGCTACCGTCCTCCCCACCTGAGCCATAGACTTCACCACTCTCTTCTTGATCAATCTGTAAACAAATGAGAAATGTTTTAACAAAGAGACAGTAACAGTTTGAGTTTAGATTTTTAAAAGAGTTAAATCTACGAATGTTGGGAGTAGTAAGTTATAAATTAAGGGTAAAATAAATTACAAAAGTAATTATTTGCATATACACAGAATTAAAAATAAAATGGTGAATTTAAATATTTTATATTCGTATATCTAATAGAATTAATGACATTGTAAATATCCCCAACACATTAATTTGTAGTGGACCTAATCCGAAACCAAATTATTTGCCACCCAGGATTTCATTGGTTATAAATTAATTTTTCCTTGAATGCCATTCAATTCAGTAGGCTTTGTTTCAGGGAATGAAAGATTGTTATTTGATGAGAGTATGTATTTTCTTTTAACTTGTCTTATAATAACTTGTAAATGTAATATCATCGGTTCATAATGATATTTAATTTGTCTTAAATTTAATAATTATCATTACTTAATTTTAATAACATCACATGTAGGCTATATTATAACTGATGAAGTTCGTGTTTTGTGGCAAAAATTTTAGGCACTGGTGCGTGACGTATTCGCAAAATAAATAATATTTTAAATCTATGTTGTAATACAAAAATAGTAAACACAGAACATTCTCTTACAGTTTTACAATTATTAAATCGTTTAATATTGAAAACAATTTATTAACCTAAATATATATGACACTAGTTTGGTTCTAATCATACTGATATTTAGTTGCTGCTAAAGAGTTTCACAAAACAAGGAAAATTAAAAATAATTTCGATGTTCAGATAGGTTATTTTGTGTAAATGGTCTTTTTTTCCTTTTTATAATTCTAATTTAAGAAAAAAAATATTGAAGAGTCACATTAATATGAACTCGAGAACAGAAACCATTTCATTATCGGCGAAAACATAATCAAATATTTAACATATATACCTTAAAAAAATATTAAATGCTTTTTAAAATGTACACCTTAATATATACAATAAAAGATTCAGCATAAAATACAGCACAACTTGTTAATAACACATCAATACAAAATATATTTTTTATTAATATATCCTTAATATTAAACATACGAAATCAAAATTCTCCATGATATGGTTAATATATATATTAAGAATACATATACATATTGGTATATGTTATATGTATTGAGTGGAAAATAATAAATACAATAACTACATATCCAATTTTCTCTTTTCCTGTCTTATTCAATCTATAACTTCAATTAGGAATATTAAAGCACAATTATAAATCCCTAACGATAGTACTTGTTTTTAAACCACCCATCCTAAAAATCTTAAAAGACACCTAACTACCTTCTGTTCTAGCTTATCTCCTTCAATTCACAGTACAGTAGCCACAACATATTCTGCCTGGCGAAATCTATTCCAACATATTTGTATTGTTGTTGTACAAAACCCGTCATCAGCTGTTCCACAACTCAGTTCCTCTCCAGTAATTTCATTACTCACCCTCAAAGCTGTTGTCATTTAAAACAATACGAGTATAATACGTAAGGAATAATACTCAAAATGAGCTTTGTTACTGCCTGGTCTAGTTAGAAGCTACTCAACCATAAATGAACTAATTTAGTTTTTAATTCCAACATTTAATTTAAATAAAAATGGATACTATTATAATATCGCAAATATTTCTCTTCGTAACACTTTTCTTAAAACTGTCTTTTTTTACTGAGGCTGATTTGTTTATACAAATCGAATTACCAAATAGGTAAACTACCTTATTCCTCATATTTAAACTGGTAAAAGTAATAAACGTAGACAATTACATTATTACTCACATAAACCACATACAATTTGAATAAAAATTTACAAGGCTCAATAGTTAACCAAACGACGGATTCTTATTTAGGCTGTGTTTAAATATAAACTACGGCGATGTTAGTACTAACTAATAACTTCTCCACTGAACAGTGAAGACTATGTTTAAAAACTAATAATTAATAATAAAGATAATAAAACACAATTATTTATTTTGTATATCCACTTATAATTAGTCTAGCCGACCAATGATTTCGCCTGTTAAGGCATTGACGAGGCTGTATTACAGACTGAAGAAAAAAGACAAAAACAGAAAACTTTAAAACTAGAGGGAAATAATTTTCCCACCCTCTAGTTTTAAAGTTTTCTGTTGTTGTCTTTTTTCTTCAGTCTGTAATACAGCCTCGCCAATGCCTTAACAGGCGAAACCATTGGTCGGCTAGACTAATTATAAGTGGATATACAAAATAAATAATTGTGTTTTATTATCTTTAAACATGGAATTCCACCAAGAACCATCGGTCTCAACAGTAATGATAATTAATAATAGTTTTGTTGAGTCGATTGGAAGCAACGATACTAGTTATCCAAGCTCAGTCCTTGTCGAGTTTTAGTGATTAACATTAGACAAACGCGTTTATTGAATAAAACCACATTCTTCCTTATATAACACAACTAACCTAACTAACCTACAAAAATGCGTGTTACAAATATTTACAATTGGGAAAGGTGTATGCGAAACTTTATGTTATTGATTACTAGAAGAGGAGTACGTATAACAGTAGAATAAAATGGTCGTTCTAGACCAGTGGTTCCCAACCTTGGGGCGATTGCCCCCAAGTGGGCGAATTGGGTTCTAAGGGGGGCGATAAATTTGTGGGGGGCGACAGAGGGGCGATGAGTATTAAAAGGCAGAAAAAAAATATAACTGTACTGCAGGGTAGAATCTTTACTGTCGCGGATAGCTGTCACGGTAGCGTTTTACAAACAAATAAACTCGTAGCTAAAAGGAAATAATAACTAATTACTTTGAACTGTAATTTTTACAGGGATGTGGGGGTGTCATTTTCTTTAGGATCAAATGGAGAATTACATACTAAAATTTCATCAAAATCGTTAAAGCAGTTTTTTGAGAGAACTGTTTTTTTTTTTTCTTCTATTTTTATCGGAAAATCAGCCTTAAACATTACACACACACACACACACACACACACACACACACACACACACACACACACACACACACACACACACACACACACACACACACACACACACACACACACACACACACAAAATCAAATGCTTATACTTTTTTATGTAATATAAAATAACTCTCTGAAACTTGTTATCTTCAACAGGCTTACAAGATACCCAATGTTTATGGTTGAGCTCCAACTCATGAGATATAGTATATTGAGATGAAGAATTCTGGACACATCTGCATTGGTTAATTATTTGTTGTAAATAGTAATAAATCATTTAACAGAATAACATACTCTATTATTTGTATAACGACACGTTACTTTAAATTAAATTAGGTATACAGTACTAAGAGAAGGGGGCGACAGGTGTGAGTCATCTTCCACAAAGGGGCGATGCCCCATAAAAGGTTGGGAACCACTGTTCTAGACCATGATTATTGAGACAGTCAGTTATTTGTTTCTTTTGTACTCATGTAAAACGCATCTGAGTGTTGTCTATTCTTCATATTCATTCTTAATTGTAATATTTTATTAAACATTATAGATCTATTTCTAGATTTGTTAGTCTGGTATAATACTATTCAATCCATGTTTACTTGTATCCCTCTTGTTAAAGTCACGTGTTATTCGTTCGATTTTAATAATTAATTATGCGTAAATTTTTGTTGTTTAAATGGCAACACAAACAAATGAGTTTATTAATATTTTGGTACTCATTTTGATAAAACTAGTAATATCCCGCACATAATGTTCACTATGTAACGTAAATAATGGTAAAACTATGATTAGAAAAATAATTATTGAAGTAAAGAAAGCACATTTTTTTCACGAACATACTTGCACTTAATGTTACGGTAAATTTTATCCTAGCAATGAGTTTCCTCTTTAAATATATACTCATGTATCATAACATAATTGATGTTACTTTTATTTCTATAAATTATATACTATTATGTTTCTTTTGGAGATATATGTATTTCAAAACAACAATAAGAAATTAAAAAATTAATAAACAATCCAAAATAAATTACAATATTACTATAAAGGTAATTAAATAATTATAATATAAATATTTACTGTATGGATTTATTTTAAACTTTGTTTTAAACTGTTGGTAGCGATTTTTAAAGATTTAATTATCTAAAAGCTACCTTCTTTATTACATACGTTTTTATAGAGTACTTCTGCGATCCACAATCATCTGTTAATTATGTTTTATACTCATGTAATGCTACAATAATTGACTTAAATACTTATTACTTCGTTAAAAAACATTACAGTGAAGAATCATACATAAAAACATATTATCATTATAGACTGTTATGGGAGGGGGGGATAAACATCAAAATAATTTTATATTCAATTATTATGTACAAGTAATAACGTTCAAAAGCATTTGTTTTAATATAATATAGATCCATATTAAAATATCCATTATATGTTCTGTATAATATTTTTTTATAAATACGTGTTGATCTTTAGCAATAATAATTTCGCTGTTTTGGTAGCAGTAAATTCTCTTTGAAATATCTGCATTTGAAAACATAAAACAAAGTCTCTTTTTCATTCCTATTTTGTCACTAAGTTTATATCATAAAGAAGGCTCATTATGGACTCTGGAGTGATGAAAATTAGACTAATATCTTAGACATGATAGGTTTTCGACTGGTGAAGATTTCATCTTTATTTTAGGCCAGAATGAGTGCTGTGTAAGGTAAATGATTCTATCAGGTATGCATTATATTTTTAAAATTTTAAAATAACACGTGGTATTAAAACATGAAAAATATGACGTGTATATCGTTTATCTGATGGCTTGTTTAATTAGTTTCTTAGAAATTTGTCATCCTAATATTTTCTTATGTTAGTGTTCTTTAATTAAGGTCAAAAAATACAGCTCCGCGTTTTTATTAGTTTATTTGTATCGTTATTTCAACAGCTGTTAAATATATTATTCATAAAGAGAAACTAAACTAGGAAGCTGGTTTTCCACTTAAATGTTAACAGCTGGGTCTTGAGAAACTTTTGGAACTAAATTAAAAGTTAAACTTATAGGCCGTTATCCATATTAGTAGAAAAGTAACTCATTTGTGATCAAATATTAGTTTGTAGGATTGTTTTAATATTGGTAATTCAAAATGTTGTACATATTAGTCAAGGATATGCAATCAAAATTTATTAAAATAAAAGGAAAGATATAAGAGTTTATTTATATGTAGAATCAAGTATATCTCCTACATATACTGTACATAAGTAGTTAACAATTATTCTCTAAATAATTTTAAAACTTGAATGATTTCTTGCGCTTACAACTATACACTAGTGGTAAAGGAAAATACGGGCATATCAATTTACTGTCCAACTTATTATTTGCTTTTCTCTATAATCGCAGAGTATTAAAAACGAAAAAAAATCATGCAGTTTAGAATGCCATATAGTCATTGTTAGTATTCAAATAAATTTAAAAGCATGTTAGTTAGCTGTCCGCTAATCTTGGTTAGATTTTTCAATCAATGAAAACTTACTTTCGAATCATCGTTCAAATCAAATTCATTCGTCGGTGTAGTACTATCGCTGCCGTCTGCTAAATCTTCATAACTCTGACAACATAAATACACATTCAAAAGAAACTTAAATACTAACTTAGTGTACTGTTAAATTGTTTAAATGGTTTGTAAAATACTTTTCATTCAAAACTGTATTGCACGTGTACATCATAACATTTCTATTTACAAAAGATTGTTAAATGCTCATGATATTTCGTGATGTTTTAAATATCAAAATAAAAGTATTTGTTTTTAAGTACAAAATTATGTTTAGTCATTTATTTGATAGCATAATAAACTATATACGTACTATATATATGTACCTACTCTAAAGTCAAAACTCTTTAATTGAATTTTCTTCTATTAAGATCTATAACACAATATAAAATCGATAGAGGTTATGTATTTTCGTATGGTTGTATAATATTGTAGGTAATAAAATAAAAATTTAAAACAAAAACACAATTTAATATTAATATATTTTTATTGTATTATATTTATTAAAACCTAGATATTATAAGTGTTAGTAATTAACAAAGTTTTGGTTAGAAATATAGCCTAAATTCTTTTTATGAAGCCTGAATGACAACAATTATTGTGACTGATAAAATTGCCAACCTTACAAGCAATGCAGACGTCATTGATGATACAATGGTATATAAACCCTTGGGTGGGATGAAACCTAATCAGTTGGCTAAGATTGATGTAGGGAAGGTGCTCCAAGAATTCTTTAAAATAGTCAGATGGATTTAGCTTTCAAGTAGTATTGATACTTCAAACGAGCATCCACAAGAATTGCAAACAGGGTATATTAAAAAACTTGTAATTATTTTAGAGTCAGATAATTAAACTATAACGTAGAATCAAATCTCTGAGTCACAGCAATTAGAGTCATTCTGTATAATAATAAGAAGAAGTAGATCGTAGCATTGTAATAATATTGGAAATAGTTAATCTGTGTTTTAATAAAGGTTAATTGAGTACGGAACCATTTGATTATATTGAAAATAACGAACCCAGGCGGGGTCAATGAAACGAATAATAGCATAAGAAGTATGTACTATCTTGTGTTTTAAACTCTTTTTGTGTGTGTTCAAATCACCAATAATTAATGATCTTATCATGCAAACTGACATATCTACTTGAGAACTCGTAAATTCGTTAAAATCGTCAAAGACAAAATATAAAACTCCAATAGTTTTTAAATCTATTTGGAAAGCTTTTGTTGTTTGTCATATAATATATAGTTGTTAGTGTAAGCGTATTAATATATTAACAATTTTCATAATCCAGGACAACAAACCAAAAAGCATGTAATTTACTAAAAATATAAAATAGGCTATTTATAACTTTAGAGTAGACAGATTAAGGTCGAAAAGAGACAGTTTAACTGAAAGATATTCAATATTTTTAAAGAGGACAGGTTGTTAGATAAGACATAAATATTAACGTTGTAAGTTTTGGACAAACTTTTCAAAATAAAACAGTGATTTGTGTTTATTTATAATCAAGCAGTAGTATTAAGGTAAAGGTGATGTGGCTATGATTGCTAAAACTTAAATTTTGTAATTGAGGAACAATAATAAAATTCTGATACTATTGTAATTTGATGTTTTTGAAGCGCGTTCCGTCTAAACAATTACTAATTACTTTTTCATAATGGATAGATATATTCACACAATTTGTATGTATAATATTGAAAGCTACCAATAAAGTACTTGTACAAAAAACATTAATTTATACTAGGCCCATTGTTTAAATATAATTTTTAAATCGTTTTATTTCGTTATTTAGTAAATAACAATGAAAGACTCCAGAAAGCAGGTTTGAATTATTTTTGGAAATTCTAGAATAAAACTCAAAAAATTGGGCAAGTATATAAATCGTAATATTTTGAAATTTTTGTAGATAATCCAATTTCCTAACCTTAAAAAAAGTAATATTCTGAAAATTTCAATTTGAAACCCAAAACTCTGATAAAAAAATGGACTCGGTTAAAATAAATCTCTGCCTTATAACTGTTTTCACTGTTTCCCAACGTACTTTAGACGATAAAATGTCAGTCCAATGTAGTGAAAAACGTAAACTGAGAAGGAAGTTTAGGTTCCATTCAATTAAAATTTAACGAGTTTCACAATAGGTCATTTGCGAAATATTTAAAAATCAAAAATAGTTTTTTGTTTCTTCTAACCTTTTTTGTTGGTAGTACTTCACGGCCTCACTTATGTAGCAATCCCAAGGACTCTAACCTGGTTCTACACTATTTTCATCTATTCGTGGGTTAAATAATCTATATTCTTCAATCTTTTTATCAGGTCTACATTTCTTTTTCTAACGCTATTAGAGGTCTAGGTGTCTTTATATTACGTTAGTTTCTTCCTTTTTTAAATAAGGCTATGATAATCGAGAGGTATCTCATCCTTCAAAAATTAAGATACAAATTGTTCGATCTTGTAAATCGTATTAATGACGTTTTTAATGTATTAAAGAATCTAATACAGTAAGTTCCATCTCTTTTTATTTGCTTCAAAATAAATTTTAATTAAATTAACAGTTTAAGGTAAAAATAATCACATTAAGAATTCGTATTCAAAGACTTTAACTTAATTTTTACCTGAAAATTAACGAAATTATCTTCCTTCATTCTAATCGTTTCATTTATTAAATCGGTCCAAACATAAAGAACGTTAAAATGTCACCAAAAGGAAACTAAATTGACATCGAGCAGTTTTAAAATAAACATAAATTATTTTTCATGAAAAAGTAACAATATAGGCTATAAATCTTTCTTTCAGATAGTAAGCAATACAACTGTACGTTGTAATTGAAGCAGTTGCAAGAGTATAGAACGATATGATGTTAATAAAGAGAAGCGATTAGCAAAGCGGTTCATTGTTAGTTTGTTTCCGCAAAGCTTTGTTAGTTTTTTTGCAATTCAACGCAAACTTACTGTCAACTCATCGTTCAAATCCAAATCGCTCATTGTAGTTGTACTAAAATAGTCTCCTGATCCTTCTTCAAAACCCTGAGAAAAATAAAATCAAAATCAACTAAAAATGAAAACAAATTTGTTTTTGAGATTCTATGTGGGTTTCCATTCTTTACTATTATTATTCTGATAAAGTGTTTAATTTTTTGATACTACTACATCATGCTTGTTTTACAACTAATGTACCTGCTTATGATAATTGTTTGAAGTATTATATTTGACTTATGTGCACAATTGTTAGTAACATCGTATTTATGAAATAACGCACCATATTATTAATTAATAATTATAAAATTAATATTCCATCGTGTAGACTTATAATTACTCTAATGCACTTCTAAATAACTTCCAGTCTTACGATAACTGGTAATGTTACAGGATTATAATTTCTTTATCATCATACTTTTTATCGGTGTTATATAAATATTTTTATTGTTACAAATCTGTCTGTCTTTATTATATATTAAATATTTGTTTACATTTTATTTTATTTTGGACTCTGTGATTACTAATACTTACGTATTATACAAACTGATATTTTTTTGGGTAAATGGTCAAGGTGATGCAAAATTGACCTCAATATTTCAGGAGCTAAAATTAAAAAACAAAGTTTTAATAAATGTAGGTCCGAAAACGCTTGGTTTTCTGTATGTAGGGAATTTTGTGTTAAAGAAAGAAAAAAATATGTCTTTGGAAGTAGATATTAAATGGAAATTTTGTATACACATTATTTAAAAAACTTTTACTGGTATATCAGAAGAGCATGACATAATTTTGGGCATGCACAATAATCCAGATGTGTATAATGTTTAATGTTGAACTTCTCAAAAACCCACCTTAAAAGTATTTGCAAAAGAATAAACCTTTTCCTTATACTAACGAAAAATAAAATTAAAATACAATTTTTTTCAATGAATTAAAGAATAACCTACATTACAAGGAAACTCTAAAAACATAATTCCTTAGTAATTTTCTCTAACACCTAAGTTTATCCTAAATCAAAATATTATAGAATTATTATAATTCTTAATATAATCTATTTTCCAAATATAATAGTTTCTATGGGCGATATATATTTTAATAATAATTCAATAGTTTATTGTTTTTGTTTGTTTTTTTCTCTTTATCTTGGTTATCCTTTTAACCTCTAAAAAAAATGTTTTTATTAAAACAATAAAACTCTTGTCTTATAAATCATTTTCTGAAAATTCGACATTAAACATTTTAAAAATCATCTTAAAATGTCTTGGTTTTCTTGTATGATGATACAAGGTTATGTACGTAATGTGTATACGAAAGAACTAACTCACTTTGAGATATTTAAGTATATATATTTGTAAAATACTAAATGGTTAACAGTCAAAAAACAAAGTGTTTCTGAATTTATATTTACATAAACATATATCTTTAGAATCAACTTCCAAAATAAATACGTACAATTTTGTATCATCTTTATATAGTCATTCTATTATTTGCATTTATATTTTCATGTGATAAGCTTCTATCAGGCATATTTTTCAATATTGTTTACATTCTACAATGGTCTAATATTAAATGTTAAAATTACAAATATTAAAAAAACACAATTAGACTATCACTGTATCCTTTATTTCCAAAAGTACAATTATAATCTTGATCAAATGAAAATTAATTTGTTGACAAAAGCCGCAAGCACTTGTTTACACATTTCATAAGCGTAAGACATTTACATAGAAACCAACTTTGATAAAACTCAGTATCAAAACTTTGTAACTTTGGAGCCCAACATTTTAACTAATTAAAACTGAACACAGAAGATTTCTTTGTTACCTTGTAAACATGTAGTTTCCGAGACGTTTGAGGAAATTCGTAGAACACGATTGTTTATAAAGCTACATAACATAACTAAGGTAATTTGATAAAATTAATTTATTAAATTTGCATTACATCCATGGGCGTATTACAAAAATGCAAGTTGTCTCAAACAATTTGTTCTAATCAGTTGTAACAAAGTTTGTAACACAATCTCTGGTTAGATCGTTTTAAATAAGGAAATTTGATTTAAGAGAAAACGTTTAGGTAATGTTCAAGACTTTGTTGAATTTCCTCTTGAACGTAGTTAACTTTCTGTTATAGATTTAATTCAATTAAAAACTCCGTTATAAAGTGTTTTGTCAGTTAACTCTGGTTATTTTTTCTGTTTAAAATATCTTTACTGTATTTAAATAAAAGTTGTTACTAAAACAAGATTTAAAAGAATTATACTCTTCAAAACTAAGAGTAGTACGATTCTGTACGTTTAAATTATTATAGATTTATATCTTACGTTTCATAATACTTTCATTATTTAAACTAAATACAATGAAGTGTTAGACTTTACCCAAGCAGTAATAAATCAACATGCTAACGTACACACAATTATTTTGTACACGCCCTCAGAAGCTCAATGAGGACGAGATTGGAAATCTCGAGGAACTGTTGCTGGATCTACAATTGTTTTCTTTCAGTTTTGTGTTAGATCAAATTTTTCAACTTTCCTAACAGATCATTTTTGACGAACTTATTTACCCAGACGATTTTAAAGTATAATACAGAGTTTTTATTTTATGCTATTTTTTATATTTTTAATAAAATGAAAATGACCGAGAGGTTTTTCGCGTCTAAGCAATAAGAAGAATTTTTTTTTTTAATATCTGTCTAATGAACCACTTATTTAATAACTATAAAACTTACGTTTGACGTCAATAGTGGAGATGTTATTCTTCTTTTATTGCTACACTACAGCTGTTTCAGAATAAATACCATCATCAGGTGCTTATCACAATTAAAAAATTAAATAAAACACACAACACATTATTCACACAACACTAGTAAAAACGTTTACCTTACATACCGCTGTATTTGTCAAGACTGTTTACTAATGTTTTGTGAATAATGTGTTTTATGATTTAATTAATTTTTTACTTGTAATATTATGATGATGGGATTTATCTTGAAATAGCTGAGGTGTAGCAATAAAAGAAGGAAAACAGTTGACGTCAAACGAAGTAAGTTTTACAGTAAAGAAAAGATATCCAACACGTAATTTTTAAATTTTTATAACCCTTGATTTAAACTGTGGATTTAAAATTTAAAAATTAACCGTGGGTCTCGTTATAAAATCGACTTATATATTAACACAATGGTTTGTTTCGGATTTCCGAAATAAAACAACTCCTATTATTGACGCCAATGCTATAAACTAAATTTAAAAAAAAATCAAAACATTGAGAATGTATGAGCATTTCTAACATGCATTTTGTATAATTCCCAAGGATATGTGGATATTAACTTGATAGAGAAAGCAGTTGTTTTGATGTCGAATGTATCTAAACACTCTGTATATCTGTATATTAACAAACTTGGAATGGTAAATATGGATTGTTGGGCGCAATAGGCAATTTGCATACACGATAGGTTTTTAATGTAGCATAATAACTGACTTGAAGGGGCGTGCTGTAAAGTAGTAAAATGTTAATATTTAGGATTAGATACATTAGTAAAAAAATTGGTTGTCACTTTTCGAACAGTACGTACGAGAAACATGTTCTATATGATTTTATAATTTACTTTATAAGTTTCTAGCCGATCAAGTAATAAAGTCTATCGTGGAATTTCTGTTTACATTATAATTATAATACAATTAATGTCTCTCATTTGTTTTTTCCTTACAAAAGAAGATAACGCCACTAATTACATATGTTTTTTTAGACACGTAGAAATTACGAGTATATCATCATAAACACGATTATTAAAAAAAACATATGTTTCATATTCATAAAAAATCGTTCATATTCGTTGTATATTTAAAACACAAAACATTTTTTTAAATAGGAAAACTCGTGAATTAAACGAAATAATTTCATTTCACGAAGTTTAGTGTTGCACAAATGAATGTTCAAATAATTTATGATCACACAAGATATAAAAGAGTCAGACTCCTAGCAGGAACGTGATTTGAATTAGGGGAGGGTTTGTTAAGTTGAAACACTATATATTTATAGCGTTTTTTTAATATGTATGTAGAAAAAATTTCTGTAAATTTAACATATTGATAATTGATATGCATTTTTATAATTGCCTAATTATTTTTATATTACAAGTATATTTGAATTACGTTGTACATAGTACAATTATTTTTGGCAAATCTCCACTTGGAGATACATTTTTTAACCTATAAAGCTAAGTTGTTGTTTTATAAATAAAAATATACGATTACAAAAATGTTGAATTCATTTACAAAATATAATTCGCTAATATATGTATAAAATATATTACATATATTTTCTTCTTCCTCAATCACGCCTTATTTTATTTAAGATATATCTGATGTAAGAATAAATGTGTTTTAGATGTTGAAATATTAAACGAATAGAACAGGTGTCCTACCCAATTTGTTTCAGCTATCTAGATGACATCATAACCTCATCTCTTCACACAAGGATTCCTATCTAGATCTACAAATGCAAACAAACGTTGCTGCCAAGGGTTTCTCTACATTTGCATTTCTCTGTAGAGGTGACTTTTCATATTTGTGTAATCTGCCTCAATAACGGTTTATTTGAGTTATTTATCTAATATTAATCGGTCTTCTCGGTGCAATGTGTTTTTTATGAATTATCGTAAATTTTAAATATTAATATTTTCTAAAGGAGGATATGAATTAATTATAATTTTATTAAATCGAGAACATGTTTAAATACAAGCTAAGGCTTCAAAAACAGTAAGATTTATTATGTATTTCATATGTAGGTGTAAGCCATATGACACACAAACATATATATATATATATATATATATATATATATATATATATATATATATATATATATATTTACCGAATATTAATTTATATGTTTGTTGAAAATATTCTCTTATAGTTTGATAGATAGAGTAGATTGTTCTCTCTCTCTCTCTCTCTCTCTCTCTCTCTCTCTCTCTCTCTCTCTCTCTCTCTCTCTCCCTCTCCCTCCTTTTCTCTCCCTCTTTTCTCTCCCTCTCTCCCTCTCTCTCTCTCTCTCTCTCTCTCTCTCTCTCTCTCTCTCTCTCTCTCTCTCTCTCTCTCTCTCTCTCTCTCTCTCTCTCTCTCTCTCTCTCTCTCTCTCTCTCTCTCTCTCTCTCTCTCTCTCTCTCTCTCTCTCTCTCTCTCTCTCTCTCTCTCTCTCTCTCTCTCTCTCTCTCTCTCTCTCTCTCTCTCTCTCGACTATAATCTCTCTCGACTATAATCTGGTAATGAACGTGGAAAAGGAAGGTATGTTTTATTTTAAGATAACCATTTTTAGTCCCTTTGCACTAAAAAAAGAAACGTTAGTAAAATGATTGTGTATATATTTATTATGTTGTCAGCACTACCTACAGTTTTCATATATAGTATTTAGTAAATGTCTCTCTAGGTAATTAAAAAAAAAGCAAATCTAAATAAAATTTCGCATGTATAAACAAACAATCTTCCAATACTTGATAAAGCTGATACGATATAATCTCTATCAACGTCAACTTTACAAACGTATGCCAAACTAAGGGTATTGAGATTGGTTTGGTCGCATTCACATTTATTTTCCCTCTTTTTCCCCACAGGAGAGACGTTATATAATCACCAGGATCCTTCTAAAATCTAAATTATTGCAGTTGTAAATCTGCCAATGTTGCATGTATCTTATACCACAAAAACATCTTTTCTTCACAAATATTATACTGTATAGAATAGGTAATAGCAAAACATTGATCAAAATAAACGAAGTGTCCTGAGATTTCCTTAATATTTCACTCTATTACAGCTGATGATATATTTAACATCGTAATTTTGTTTTACGTTGGATTTATCAATTGTTTGCAATTTTGAAAAACTCCGATCTTTAATGCAGTGGTTCTTCTTTGTATAATTGTTTATTTTATTAAAATAGATATTGTTGTAATGAGTTTAAAAAAAATATATCTTTTTTTAAAAAATCGACTGCTATCCTTCAAAGATATTAAAAATTAAACAAGGAAATATTAATATTAAAAACAGTGTTAAATATTACTTTCAAAAAACTGTAGGAGAGATTACAAATATTTTAATCAAAAGGTAATTGAAACAACGGTTTATTGTAGTTTTTAATTCCAATTTAAATACATAATTTTATAAATTAGGAGACATAAATAACTTGACGTAACAAATAAATAATGTTCTAATAATTTAATACTTGTATTTTCTTCCATAAAATAAGAACCAATTTTATTCCACTTAATTGAGATAAGTATATAAAATAAATATATCTTGTAAATAAAATTGTTGTTTAAACATAGTAACCAAAATATTACAACTTATTTAAAGGAAGTAAAGATTATTGTAAAAATTCATGCACAGATAAATAAATAGGATTTCTTTGGCGGGAAAATAAATCCTCTTTTGCTCAGGGGGAAAATGATGCCAAGGCGTCACAACGACTCTAACCTAATAATCTCTCTGCCTTACATCCATAAAGTATTGTATATGAATCCTAGCCGATACTGTTTTATGTTTGCAATGTAAAGTACACAAATATATGACTTCACTTTTTCATTTTTATCCATGTAATACAGTCATACAGAATGTAAAAAAAGTATTGCAACCCCTATATAATTTCTGAACGAATGGAGCTGCAAACTTACAAACTTCACCAAACCTCTTAGGGTAAGTCCTTTCAGTTTTTATGTGGTGACCCAATAATAAAGAGAAGTAAAAGTGAGACCATAATTAGTTTAAATAACAACTCTCATCGCATGACATATATTTTTTTAGGGCATAAAGAAGACCAATTCTAGTGGCTTGGGAAAGTCTCTGCAATATCTTAACTAGAATTATGGCAGGTACACTTTAAAAGTCCCTTATAGCTATTACAACAACAAAGTTGTCATCTATCTTCAGAGAGAATATTAACAAAGACTCACCTGTTAAGACTGTCTTAACAAAGATAGTCTTTGTTAAGATTCCCTCTGAAGATGACAACTTTGATGTTGTAATAGCTATAAGGGTCTAATAGGAATAAACATTTTACTTTTGACAAAAAGTTTGTTTTTTGTTATTTTGTTTATTCCCAAGTGTGGTAAGGGACTTTTGAAAGTGTACCTGTATATATTGTCACCACAGTGCTCCGGTCTTTGATTAGAATAATGGGGGTTAGAAATAGATTTCTTGGTTTCCATTTGTCATGGATATTAAAGAAATAATACAAAACCTAATTTAAGTTTTTAACTTATATTATTAATGTATAAAAGCAGTTTTATGTATTTTTTTTTTCTATTTTAGCGATTTAAAATTTGTAAAAGTGTAGCCAATGAAACATTATATTTACCCATCATATGACACATCATTTTGCTTTCTATAATTATTCCAAATGTCAAATAGAAAACTCTAAAAATGTTTACTTCTAGCCTCAAGAATTTTGTTAGAGATATTTA
The DNA here is from genome assembly GCA_963513935.1 of Aphrophora alni. Taxonomy (NCBI): domain Eukaryota; kingdom Metazoa; phylum Arthropoda; class Insecta; order Hemiptera; family Aphrophoridae; genus Aphrophora; species Aphrophora alni. The sequence goes on from OY740773.1 coordinate 9,455,377, forward strand.
GAGACTTTTACAAGATCGTTTTAATTACAGAAACTTGATCTAAGTGATAACTTTTAAGTAATTTTTAAAGCTTTGTTGAATTTCATCTTGAAGGTATTTATCTTCTTGTTATAGTTTTAATTGAATTAAACAATCCATTATTAAGTGATTTTTTAAAGTTAACTTTGGTTCTTCTTTTCTGTTTAACGTATTCCTTGCTCAAGTGTTCTCTAAATAAATCAAAAGTGGTTTTAAGTCGAGATTTAACAGGAGTAAAATCTTAAAATCAATAAGTAGTATGATGTGGTACTTAAACATTATACAAGTTCTACTAATATGAAAAGAAATTAGAGAATTAAATGAATTCACCAATAAAGGAAATAATATTATTAAACATTTAACAATGTTAAACTTCCGTTTCAATGAATCCTACATTATGCAACATCTGGAATTAAAATTATAAATATATTGGAAAAAAGGGACACATTAAAAAATTATACATTTTTAACCACAGCTAGAAATCTAAAAAAAATAATATATTTGATAAATTATCAAATTGTCTTAACTTCAAATCAATGAAACAAAATATCGCGATTTGACCTTAGCAAGAGTAAATAAACATTGTACCGTACACGCCCTTAGGTGTTTAAGTGAGTTCGGGTTTGACAATAAAAAAGAATTCTAGATGGATCGACAAATATTTTTAACAGTTTTGAGTTGGACACCACTTTTTCAACTTTCTTATCGGGTCTTTCAAGAACTACTTCTGTTATTTCTGTCTCTGGCCCTTTACGATTATACTATAGTAAAGGCTCTTTATTTGAAGTTTTTTCTTCCCTTTTTATATGACATGATGCCAGAGAGATTAACCGCCTCTAAACAACAAGAATAAACTATAACGTAGACGTAGACTTTGAATAAGTAAGGGAATATTAATCAATGTCGTAATCAAATCAGTTAAAGAACAATTTTGTAATTTATTTATGTACTACAATACATTCACTAAAATATAGCAAAACATTTGAAAAATAAATTAACTAAACAAATAAAACACACACCAATAAATATTTTCGACGATTCGATTACTGAAATGAGCTTCATTGGTTTTATCTGGCAAAGGTGAAGGTGTTTTAAATGAAGAAATTTAGTCTTATTACTAAATGAATATTACTTATTAAAAATTTGGTTTTCATATTTTCATGGATTGTAACTTGAACATAAAATCACATGATTGATAATTTCTAATTGTAATATGTATTTGTGTTTCGTTTCCTAATTTGTTGTATGGTACATAGAGAAACAGAATAAATCAAACCCTCGTTTGTTATAATAGGAAAAAACACTTTAAGCATTGTGTTATTTACCGGTGTATTTGTATAATATATGTATTCTAAATACAGATATTTACCTATGTATTGATGTTTAGTTCTAAAATACTACCTTTTAATACGCAGTATCCAATAATGTCAAGACTACAAGGCAAATGCATAGATGTGTTGTCTTAATGTCCTCTTATACCAAATAAGATGACAAACTATCATAATAGAACGACTATCTGAAATAAAATTTCGCGTGTGTCTAAATTTCTGTTGTTTACTTAAATTTTACGAATTGAGCAAGATAATTTATAACTTTAAAGTTATAATGTGGCTAACCTAACCTAACCTAACCTAACCAACCTAACCTAACTTAACCTAACCTAACCTTACCTAACCTAACCTAACCTTACTTAACCTAACCTAACCTAACCTAACCTAAACCTAACCTAACCTAACCTAACCTAACCTAACCTAACCTAAACCTAACCTACACAACATAAAATCATACGTGCAGATATACACATTTGAAGTACAAATAAATGGGAGTAATATTGAAATATTATAATAAAAACATTTCAGTAACAAATAAATTTAAAACAAAATAGATGAATTGATTATTTAACTAAACTCCAACCAAACGTCTGGCTATGTTTAAAGTTGTACAAGATTAAATGATTTGCATAAAATTGAGATTAGACATTATCTGTCGAGGGAAAAAAAATGTTAAAGAGTTGTCTTTTAAAACGACTTATTTAAACACAACCGTAATGTTTTGTTTTAGTACAAAATTAGTGTAACTACAAAAGTGACACCATTTCTACAAACCAAATTTAAACAAAATCAAAATAGTGACATCGTTAGAGTGTTTCTAAATTTTTTTTTATATATATACAAAAAAATGAGCGAAACAACTAAAGAGGAATCTTTTAAACGTTCTATGGTTCTTTTGTAGAAATTTAAAATGGAGAAAACCATAGTTCAATGTAGAATTGTCCAAAAACAATGCACACCTGTAAATTAACAAACTAGCATTAAATCTGAATAGGTAGGGATTGTTGGGCGCAAAACGCAATTTGCATACCGAGTTTGTTCTCGCCTATTGCATACGTACTGATCTGAAGGGGCACACTTTCGTTGCAGTTAAGAGTCAATAATTAGGTATAATTGTAAACAAATAGTCTTTAGTTTTGCAGTTCTCCTAACTCTTACGCGTTGGATATTATTTAATATATCAATGCATGTCCTTGAAGGTCTCTATCCGAAAACCTAATAAAGTAAATTGTTTAAATTTTTGTTTAAATCATAGTGGTATTATTTTTATTCCTTAAAAGGAAATAAAAACATTACATACTTATGTTTATTTAGAGATATCAAAAATACGCCTTTACAGTTACGATTATTTAAGAAAATTGTTTCAGATTGAAAACCATTTATATCTTAAAACACTAAACCAGTTAATAAATAGAAATACTCATGAGTGAAAAGTTCTAATTTCTTCCAGGAAATTTTAGCGTTTAGCGTTCCACAATTGAAATTTCTTATAATTAAAGAGCACTCGCTGATTAGAATCGTCAACTCTTGTGGTATGAGAGTGATTTAAAATAGAGAGTGTTATATTGAAACTGTGTTTATTTATAGAGTTTAGTTCAATTGTAAATTTAGTACAGAATTCTGCTTTGTTTAGTAAATTTATTTATTTATTTATTTTTTTAACCATACCTTAGTTTTTATTATATTTGAATAGTTCTAAATAGTAAGTTCTAAATAGTAAGATTTTCTTCTTCTGAATTTCTAGTCAGAGAGATACTATTTTAATATTTATAGTTAAGTTTTGTTGCATATCGTAGGCCTATAGATTACAAAATAGTTGTTTCAAATTTATAAATTTGTAATTTATGTATAAAATATATTACACAACGTAAGTTATATTAAAAATATCTTCCATTCTTGCCATATTTTATTATAGATATTTCTGATTTATACAATATAAATGAGCTTCACATGTACAATAATAAAACGATTGACCATGGGTCCTACTCACTATTGTTCAGTTAACTACATGACATCACATCACAACCTCTTCTCTTTAAACAAGTAGTGGTTTTTATCTCAATCTTTAAAAAATAGTAATTTTCGTTTCAAGGGTTTGTTTGAATTTGAATTTCACTGTGACTTTTAATCTGCTTTTTTATTCTCTCTTAACAACGGTTTTATTATTCATCTAATTTTTATCCGTCTCCACATTATAATGCTTTGTGTTTTGTTTTATCAACAATCAATGATAACCATTATTTAAAACTTATTTTATATCTAGATGAAATAAGAAAACATAAAATATCGCATGTACAGTATCCAAACTAAATTTTATTTAAACATAGTATTTGTATTTTAATTTTGTGTTCATTATTCACACATCTTTTAGTGTGCTATTTTTCACTCAATATATCCAAGAAAAAAATACTAATAAAGAAAAGAAGACGAAGTTGTTGAGATGTTTTGAGTGTTTCTATTTTGGCCACGTTGAGGTAAAAGATTTTTTTAAAACTGAATGTAGGAATTGAATTATGTGTATCTAAGGAGAAGTTCCATAGGGAGGTTAATACGAAACCCAATACGTTGGTTACATTGCTTTATTACAGAATGCTCTAGTGATAGAGTAGTCTGATCATCTAATACGACAGAGTGTCCTTGGATTTAACAGAAGTGGGCGGTTGATGGAAGCACTAAAGCTTTTAATTTCTTAGCTCAACACAAATCCAGGAAATGGACAATCTATTAAGTTTGTAAAATCAATGCTGTGTTTATTGTATTTATATTATTAGCACAAGGAAGAGAATTATTTTAAAATTAGTACCTCCATGTTCGGTGAATCGAAATGAGTAAATGTCGTTCTGAGATATTATATACAAATGAGAAAATGGAAATAAAATATCGCAAGTATTACAAACGCTTCCGATACTGAATACATCTGATGTTATAAAGTTTCAACATCACATTTACAAATGTATGAAAAATTCACTATTTTTATTCTCGCAATAGTGAAGATAGAGACAACAGGATAATTCTAACATAAAATATTGCAGGTAGAGACTAACAATCTGTTATTGTCGTATGTACCTAACACCAGAAAGGCATATTTTCTTTGTGTGTTTCCTGTAACGAATAGGTAAATAACCACACTCTAATCAAAATAAACTAATTGTCCTGGGATTAACTTATTGAAGTATTACTTGTAATGATATATTTAACGTCTTAATTTCGCTCAACGTTAATTTGATCAAGAGTTGGCTATTTTGAATAACTTAACTCTTTGCTGCAGTGGTTCTTCTTTGTTCCGTTTATTTTTTTATTCAAAAGAGAGATTGGTGTATTAATTCTAATTAATGATTAATGTGTTTGTGAGCCCGTTACAATGTTTTATAACTCGTACAAAATCAGTTGTTTCTTATTATTATAAACTATATTCAATAGTTTAATTATTCATAATTATTAAATATTCCACTAGAAATTATTTCGTCTACAATACAAAGAATAATACTCAACACTCAGCGTATGTGTATACTAAAACCTGTAAACATTGACAGTAAAATAAACAAAGAAACAAAACTTTGAAACTTAAAACTGTTAAATATTGGTAGTCCAGTGTCTCACCGAAAATGATGTTATGATAATAAGTTTGTGGAGTAAATAAAAACGACATATACATATTTAAAGCATATTTTTGTAAAAAAAAAAAATAATAATAATAATAAAATAAAATAAAAATTTAAAAAAAAATTAATAAATTTATCTTTATGTAAGACTGAAAATTAGTATTTCAGATTTGTCAGTGATATTTTTTGTATTGGCAACACAAACTATTTAAGTAGATATAATCATATACAAGTCTATAATCAATCATTTACGACAAATCGTAGTAGGGTTCAAATATTCATAACCTAATTATTGATTTTTTAATAGTTCCATTAAATTATTTTAACTATTAAATATATATTTTAATAGATATGAATAACAAATAAATCGTTATTTGTGGAACATTCTTAAAGAATTAATGTTTGTTTCAATAAGGGGAAGTTAAAGTTTGTAATATTAACAATCAAACAAGTTTACACATAGTATGTTTGTAATTGTCGTTCGTTGAACTTCAATGGCATTGTAAATTAAAAAGGGTTTATCAGGTTGGATAAGCCTTCAGGACGCGTGGAGTTCCGAGAAGAACTCCTCAGGGAGTTTTATCCCTAGCTTGGACTCGGCGTATTTACAGCCTTTTAGAATCTTAGTGGGAGTTTTTCACTTCCTTGGTATTCATTCATATCTGAGATTCACAGACTAGAAAAAAGGTTTTATCTTGTACACTTTATTTACTTTAAAACAGTACCAAAGTTACATAAAAAAAATAAATTATCTTTTTGGAAAGAAAAAAAGATATAGGGAATTATAATTCGTTCATTGATACTGTTGGTATTATAATTGAATTTCCTAACAATTTATAATACAATCTTAAAGATATAGAAGACGCAACTAAATTTATAGATAAATTTTAATTTCAATGAATGCATGATTTGTTGTTAAATTATTATGTGAGATTTCAGAAGGTATGCTTACTTGTAAAGGCAATAATAAATATTGTTAAGTCTATTTTATTTTGACGTGTGCTTTATATTTTAGGAATACTGTTGTTTGCAGAAAGTTTCTTTCTAAAAACTCTGATTAATTTAATGTTCTTAGTTGAGCTGTCAATAAAACAGATTTTCTTTTCGTCTTAAGAGTTTAAGTAGGGTTTTGACCTAGTACATCTTTGAGAGTGATTTATAGCAGTGCCTCATAAAAACCACGCTAGATTAATCTTTTGGTGAACTAATCGCTTTACAATTAACAGAATTTTGTTATTTATTTAATAAATTCTTCACCCTTTATTGCATCTAAACTTTATTAGTCATCAAAGTAATATATAGTAATTATGGCACACGAAATAAACAAAAAGAGTTTTTATAAATCATATGGGTTTATATTAAAAAAAAAAAAAAGAAAAAAAAGGAATTCACAAAATCCTCCTAATTGTGAAATATTAAAATTAAAAATTGGATATTAGATTAAAATGTTGACTGAATGTAAATATAAGTATTATTTAATTCCCTATAGTTTTAGTAATATATATAAACTGATTTTTGCTTTACATATATTGGCTACTATGTTATTAGTAATCATTTTCAAATTACCATTCCTTACATAATTCACAATTGTTTTTAAATGCCAATTTTTATATTTCAATAATTAAATAAATTTTGTAATAATATTGATTTATAGAATGCCTGGGCTACTGTAAAATATAGTTACGTAAAAAATGTGATAACATTATTTTAATAGTTTGAATAATATTATGTCATCATAGAATATATATTTTCAGTATTAAATTTAACATAAAGATATTAAGAAATAAGACAAAGTTAGGTGTTTCAATACAAACACAGATTAGAAATATTCTAATCAAAATGTAAAACAAACAAATGTTTATTTGCAGTTTTAATTTACAATTTAAAGAGACAATATTATAAATTATGAAAACATAAATAATATTTGCAATACGTTATAGTATATTGTACAAATGTAAACATATTACCAAATGAATATTGGTATAGTACAAAAATAATAAATAGAGTTTTTTTCTATTAAAAGTAAATAAATTTAATTCATTTCGATAAGTAGAAGAGTACATTTTGTAAATTGACAGTTTAAAAAATATATATTATTGATTTTGAACGTCGTTTTGAAGGACATAAAGGATACTGTGCAAAGATAAATATGCGAAGATAAATAACCTAAGGATCAGTTTGTCGGGAATAGAAATCCCTGATTACCTCAGGGAGAAGACGTTATGGAGTCATTTGAATGTCTCGTCTGATATTACCTGTCTAACTTATGTCCGCATAATATTTCATACACATCTTAGCGTGTAGAGTTTTTGTTAAAACAGTAAACCCTACACAAGTAAAAGAACATTTGTTTTTTGTTTTTTTTTTTTTAGGCACAATACAAGCTGATTAGAAATATCGTCAAAATTATTTTTCTTTGCAAGAATCAACAGTTAATATTTATTTGTAAGTTTCCTGATTGTGTATTTGTTAAGTATTTAAATAATAAATATTCCAAGTTACATAGAAATCTTAAAAGTATTTTAAAGTCTGAATTGGTGAAACGAAAAATAAAAAAATGCATGAAAGTTTTCATATTTTGTTCCATAATTTTACACAATTTATACATAGACTTTTATTTACAATAATGTTAAATTATTTATATTTCCTGATGTGAACATTATCATTTTTAATAGTAAGGATCCTGAGGATCTGTAAAGTAATGCTTCAGGATAATTTGTGAGGCTTACTTATAAAATGATCACAATTAATCATAATGAAAGTAGTTGTATTAACTTTACTTTAAAAATATATTTAAATCGACCATTTATATTGATGACTAGATGTCACCATTGACTTCGCTTGCGAATATTTCAGAGGCAAGATTTTTAGCACAACCCTAATACGCGTCTACAGAGCTACCCAAACCAAACAAAATTATAGTTCTAGTCTTCTTAGATCCAGAGATATGCTTTAGGGGTAAAACACACCCTCGGAGTGGAACATTTTCAAAACTCTTTCTTATTACGCGTCTACTGACTTACCCCAAACCATGTTAAAAAAATCATAGTTGTGGGCTTCTTGAATCTAGAGATTTCGTGATCAGTCGTTGGCTTTGACTTTTATGTATATAGATGAATTATCAGTGAAAGCAATATTCATATGGTAAATTGACGTCTCATTTGGCATCCATAAATTGACTATATTATAGCGTTAATGTGAAGAAAAGCTTTTTCATGTTGTGAACATTAAAAAAGATCAGCATCAGAGAGGTTGGTTATTAAAACAATGTGTTACTCATGCTTTTACTCTGTTCCTAAGTATAGGGTAAGTGTGAGTGGTTACCAATCTATTAGGTCTAGTTTTCAGCTCCAATAGAAGCATTTTTGTGAAACCCTACAGACTCTTGTAGAGAGTTTTTTTTAAAATATTATCTTGCACACATTTTTTGAATTTGTCTTTTTGAAATGAATTTTCTTGTATTTTTACGAAAATTGAATCCTAGGTTTAATAATTAAATTCATAGCCATATTACAAAAATGTACGTTCACTATACTGTATATTGGACTTTAGCTAAAAACAACATAATTTCAAAAAAAAAACCCTACACTATACTGGAAAGTTCTATAATTTTTGTCTTATTTTGTAAAGATATTGTGCTCCAAATCAGAATTTATATAGGAGTTTGCACAAATATCTTGCTTGTAAAGGATTCCATTAGTTTCTGAGTTCCTGTTACTGTTTAATATAAATAATGGTCTTTATGATTTCATTTAAATTGTGGTTTTAATCTAGTATTGATTTCGTTTTTATTGTTATTTAAAATTATACCTCAGGGAATTGTATGTCTACTTTAAAATATTTTTTTAAAGACGGTACCGATTTCGTAGGTGAAGTGAATTTATTGAAGCGTTACGCCTTAATAAAATATTTACCCCAAACTAGAAGCGTTACAATAACCGTATAAATAGTTAAAAAATGTATTTGTACTATTTCATCAAAAGTTTTAACTTAGTATTTATAAATTGTATAATAATTGTATTATTTATACATACATACGTATATGGCTCACTATATATAATAAAGAAAAAATAAATTTTCATTTTTCACGTCCAACGCCCATAGTGTTTATTTTCACTCATTTTTACTTATTTACATTTAATTTTTTCTTTTAATCTTAATATTTAATTAATTTTATTAGTTATATGAAAAAATATATCTGAGTTATTTTGTATGTCTACTCTTTTATTGTATTATCTGGATGAGTGTATTTATACAGTTGTGTGTGTGTGTGTGTGGGTAGAGGGTGTTTTGCATTACCTAATTTATTTATTTTTATACGTGAGTGGTTATTTCTTATAACATATACCTCATCTCTCTAGTGTCATTGTAACAGGTGAAGAAATTAAACGAAACATCTCGAGGCTTTGATTAAATAGATACCCAAATTTATCGGCTAAATAGTATGAATTTGGGATATACTTTAAGAAATCTAAACTCTCTTGAATCTTGACATGTAATACTCAGAGAAGTAAGGGTGTGAATGGATATTCAAGTTTGGATATTCAATGGATATTCAACAACGACAAAGTTACCAATAAATGGATAGAAAACTGCACAACATGCTTATAGGATTTTATATATTTCATTTTATTCTAAATTCCGTTTCATATAGCACATTATTGTATAAATGATTATAATTGAATAACTGAGATATTTAAATCAAAATAAAATATTTGAAAAAAAAAATTATTTCCATCTAAAATTCCCGGAATTTTAACGAATTTTATAATTTTAAGGTTTCCTCTCAGTTAATATTTATTATTATATTTTCATTAAAACTCTCTTATTTTGTATTAAAGGAAACAATTTTGATACATTATTGGACCATATTTTATAGCTGAAAATAATAAAAAAATTATTAGAAGACCTTGCCAAATAAAAATATTATTCCCTATTTAAAAATACACTTGAACGGCAAGTGCAATAGGAACATATCAAATACTAAAAGAAAATTTAAATTAATTCAGCTAATATCTTACAGCATTGATAAAACAACTTGCGTAAAAATAATAGAGTGACAAATCAAGGAATTCAGTTAAGGATGGCAAATCAGCTGAGGATGGCGATTTTGTCGTTAAAATGCGTTCAATTAAGAAAACGAAATATCATGAGATCTTGTGTTGAAGTTTTATTTTATCTAATATTATCTCACAAGTCAAGCTCAATACTTATTTACAGAGTTCAGTTAAGATGACCTCTTTCCTTTTTACAACAATTAACGTCTCTTATCTAGAAATGGTTCAAAACAACCCCTTCCCTGAGTGACTACATTTACATTTCACTTTGGGGGCTAAAATTTCACAGCTGTAATCTGTACTACGACAATCAATAACGATTTTATTACTGACCTAATTTTAAAATATATTTACAGTACAGTTAGAAAAGAGTTTTATTGTAAAATATTAGCATTTAATTGAAAATTATAATTTCTTTTTCCAAAGAAAGAGATCAAATAAAATTGTATTAAATCTTTAAAAAAAGTTGAAATATGTAATCTTAATGAAAACTCTACTGTATAACTCAGTTTATTAATTCGATCTTTGTTTAATATATGTTTCAATTGTTAATCGTTAATTCCATTTAAAAGGAAAAGAATTCCGTATACAGAGTGTTTAAATATTTCACGGCATTATTTCGGAAGCTGATTCTAGAGCTCAATATAGTTGAAAAAACATTTAAATAAACAGAGGTCCAGAATCGCTTTTTTCCCGTATGCAGGCCATTTTGTACTTTTACAAAAAAATAGGTAATATAAAAACTTTGTATGAGAATTATTTGTGTAAATTTTAAACGTTTAATTTCTAATATCAGAAAACATTACAAAATATATTCAAGACATAAAATGGTTTCCTCTTTTAACGAAAAACAAAGTACATTTTTTATTCATTTTTGTCTATAGGTCAAGGATAACCGAGTTATCGACAAAAATAAAAACATATACAAGTTACAATTCTACGCCATGGATTATAATAATTTATATCCATTTATCATAATTCCAAATTTGGTTTAGGCTAATTTTAGGTGTTGTGCTCAATTACTAAGAAGATATGTTTTACGTCTATTGTCAAAAAAAAACCCTTATCCATTGATATAAAAAATATGTATAATGAAAGCATTTTTTATCATTAAAATAGTTTAGTTTGTTTCTTGCAAATATTTTGTAAAGTTCATTGTTTTTGAGATATTCGACATTTAACATTCAAAGCTATCATGATTTTGTGTACAAAATAAAATCTTGGTTTTATGGTATACTGGTAAAAGGTTATATGTAATAAAATATACTCAATTTTCGCTTAATATCGTATCTACTTCCAAAGATATAATGTTTTTTATAACACACAAATTTCCCGAAGGTGTAAAAAAAACATATCAAGACCTGTGTTTATATAAATCTTTTTTCTTATTTTAACTCTAATAACAGCAGCCGAAATATTTCAGTGGACTTTCGAATCAGGCTGTATATATAAAAAAGTAAAACATGTTTTTTATTTTTTTTATTTCCCGTTTTTCACCCTAACCGAATATAGATAAGTAATTTGTATACAAAGTGATTCAAGAAGTTTTAACGCCGCTTTAATTAATAAGAGATAAAACTTCATATAAACATATATCATATTTTATATACAACACTATAGTAGCTAATTACGGGTAGTGAAAGATTTCGCCCTGATTTCTAATCAGTAAAATTCAGTCTTGCTGAAATATCTAAGACCCAAATACAAGGGGCATTGGTTGGTTTTATGTCATGAGACCTTAAAAACTGTAAAAATTTGGTTTAAGAACTGTTTCTCCAGTATATTATGAGAAAACAGGGGTAAAACACAAATAATTGGTGTCGATAATATTCTCTCGTAAGTTCGCTATCAAATAACTTTGTTAAATGGCTGATTCACGCGTAAACGTTTTTAATAAAACTTTTAGAGAAGTTAATTCTGAAACAAACGGAAAATTTTCTATTTTATAATGATGTTTACTGAAAATTGACAAAATTGACAGCTAGAAGTCTATTAGCTATTGAAAGTCTATTTAAGTGCCTGGTCAATTTATTTAACAAATGTTAGAATAAACTTTCAAAAATTTGTCCTTCTACTTCATTAAATTTGTCTCCACGCTTTTGGTTCGCACATATTGTTCTTCAAAGTTCAGCTGGGCTGACCGTTATATAAATATATATTGAGCTTTACTTGTGAGTTAATATTAAATATAGAAAAAAAACTGGAAAACACAAGATTTCAAAAAAAAAAGTTTACTTAATCAAACGCGTTTCAACGACAAAGTCGCCATCCTCAGTGATACATGAACTACAATAACTTATTTATATAGTATATAACTAAAATATTGAGTTATAGTTCAGTTATTGTAGCTCATGTATCACTTTGTTGGTTAATCGTATTTGATTAAATATACATAATTTTTGTGATATCTTGTGTTGGAGTTTTATTCTATATATTTCACGTTTAAAAAAAAGTCTTCCGATGTTGAAAATATCTAATGAGATGAATATCAGATTACTCACCCTTAAAAATGTCCACAAAATATGGATTAACTTTATAAGACTCAACGATAACAATTAAAACGGTTAGTAGTGGTTATAGAGACACTAAGATACTTCTAAAATCTAAAATATTTCAGATATAGACCAACAATCTGAATTTATTACATGTATCTGATATTATAAAAGCATCTTTTCGTTGTATTTATCCCGTAGAGAAAAGGTTATCCCGATAATCTGATTCAAATGACGTGTCCAGGGATTTCCTTCTTCTTCTATTGTGCATCGGTTGATGGTTTTGTTTATTTATTTTATTTTTTAACAATAGTTTTCTTAATGTTGTGCAAGTTTTGACGCAGTGTATTTTTTAACATTGATTGTTATAAATGAACCTTAGGTGAAATGATATTTTCTAAAATTATTAATATTATTCAAATATACAACTAGCTAGAGACTCTAATATTGTTTAATTATGATAATGGAATCATACATACTGTTTATTTTCCTTCTATGGTTCTCTTTATTTTTATTAAATACTGTTTTAACATCCTATTCATAAATATGTTTTATAACTAGTAATAAACATATTTTCCATTATTATCATTAAACGTTGCATATTTAATCACAATTTATTTCATCTGCAATGAAATGAATAATTCTAACCATCCAGCTTGTATATGTGCACGCTAGATGGTAATGTTAATTATTCCTTTCAAATTCTCTTTTTGAAATACACATTTTACTTTATATAATTACGAATATTATAAACATAAATTAGAGGATAATAAACTCGTTGTTGTGTTTTGTTAAGTATATAGGCAACATGAAAATATATATTTTTGACTCATAAGAATCTGAACTAAATTGTAAAATACGTTCAGCAAATTAAGTTGAACTATCGCAAGGTTGTAAAATCCAAGTAAGTGTATCAAAATATATAAAAAAAACAGTTTTCATATTCCTTCGATTATTAATACGTCTTGAGAGAGCTTTGATGGATTTACATCTTTTTTCACTTATTTATTGGTTAGATCCCTCTCTTTTACCCATCGTATCAAGTCACTCATGATCAGATCTTGTTCTTTTTCCTCCCTGGCGCTAATACAGTATTCCATATATATATATATATATATATATATATATATATATATATATATATATATTAATTGAAAAACTTGTGTTTTTTAAAAGTTTCCATGAATGACTTATAGAACAAGATTTTTTTAAATATTACGAATTTAAAATCTGCAGCAACGTCAATATTTTAACAAGTTTACAAATAATTGATCGACTGTCAGCTCATTCGTTGAATTTCAATGGCACTGAAAATTCAAACAGGACGATCAGATTGGCTAAGCCCTCAGGAAGCGTGGCGTTCTGAAAATGACTCCAAGTTGATCTATCTCCAGCTTGGACGTAACATATTCACTGCGTTCTACAGGCATAGTGGTAGTTTCTAAATTAATTTGTAATCATTAAATTGATAGATTCTCAGGGTAAAAAAACTTTGATGAAAATTATTGAGTATTTACTTTATATTTGCTTTAAAAAAGATACAGAGGTGAAATTTTTCTCTCTGAAAACAAATGATGATTTTTATATTATACCTCACTCTTCATCAGTATAATTGGTAGGTATACTGCCATTTAATTGAATTCAGTACTATCAAATATATTTCTGACATATTACAGATTTGATATATACAGTTATATTTTGTAACCACACTTAGAATAAATTTTTTTGAATTTATTTTGTTAATACTTTCTTAAAAATTGGTTTTACTAATAATCCAAACATGTTTTTAAATAACATTTCCGCAATACTGTTCCTTTTTAAAAATAAAATTAGTTTATTTAATTTAGTTTCTGAATGAATAAAACACAATCTGGAAAATAGACAAAAATATATTGTATGATGAATTTAACAAGAATTTATATAATTTATAAACACATTTAACACACGGATGATTTGGTATTGTATTGTAGGTTAATAGTATTGTATACGATTAATAGTGAAATAATTATTCGACAGTTTTATATCAGAAGCTGCTCGTCGACTTCTAAATATAACCTAATTATTTTAATTTCATATTATTACGTGTTTTTTTAAGGATTGCATTAAGGGCAAACCCAAACGCAAAAATGTAAGCCGAAAATTAAGCCCAAACGCAAAAAATTAAAATTAAATATTGGATTTTTTTTATTAAATGATATTCTTAGGAATGTCCTCTTTCCATTGATATATGATACTTGTTAGAATAAAAATTCCACTAAGGTGAAACAAATTGTTTTATATAAGCTCCCACACAATTTATATAGATTTTTGAAAGGTCTCTTGACCAGTATTCAGATTACCTTGGAGACGGAGATTCAAATGCTTACAATGTGCGTGTGTCAAAGCCTTATGGAGAGGGGCTGGAAGTAAGAAAATTGGAGTGCATAGGGCATATCCAAAAATGAATTGGGTACTCGTTTACGCAATTTAAAACAAAAGTCCAAGAATTGCAAACTTACTGATTGGAAGTGGCTTTCAGGTAAAAATCGTCTCAAAGACCTAACTGTCCAAAAAATTCAAACATATTATAGTCTTGTTATCAGAAGGAATGGCCATAGCCTCTCTGAAATGAAACAAGCAGTTTGGGCAGTATACCCTATTATCATGTTATGTCAAGAAATAATGAGCCTAGACATGAACTGTGCCCAAAAGAGCCTACAACATGGTGCAAATTCAGTATTGCAATAATTAATTGAAAGCAAAGAGTATGATCAGGCACATCACTTTTCATGTTCCAGAAATTGTTATGTCAGAGATAAACCCCCATTTAAAGACCTGGCTAACCTTGAGTTATTGGCAAAATGTTTAGCTGGAAAAGCTCAGAACCCAAACGAGTCCTTGAACAATTTAATTTGGGCTCGAATCCCTAAAATGACATTTGTAGGATTATATACTTTACATTGCGAGCTCAAGATGCAGTCTTATCCTTTAATAATGGCTACTCAAGCAAATGGAGCACTTGGGACTGAGAATAGAGATACATTTTGTTGAGGCGATGTTAAGACTGGATAATAATCGATTACAAAAAGTGAAAAAGCTGCTGAAAATGTGGAAACAAAGATCAGGCAAAGCAGGACCTTATTGAAGTGGAAATTAGAAGACCAACACCAAGAGGCAGAAGACCCAGAAAACCCATCATATTGGATGGAGGCCAATACAACTCTAAGAATAGTAAATAAACAAGAGTTATATGGATGTTATTAGTTATAATGGATTTTCCGAAAGTTGTTTTTTTTAACACTTTGATGTTGCATATCTCAAAAGGTATTAAAGCTATTGCTATAAAATTTTCTGAATAGATTCTACAGGCTAAATTCTAGTTCCCTGTAAGAGAATATTTATATTTTTACTTTAATTTTTAAAATATGAGATTTTATATTGTTATTTTGAGTAAAATAGAGTATATTTTATTTTCAAGCAGCAATTTTTTTCTAACAGAATTTAAAATACATGCACCAGGAACTAGGCAAAGGGTACCTCTTCAAAATAAAATCAAAGTTATAGATCTAGGTTTAAGGATATGTGAGCTATGCGACATATAAAACACATTGTGGCTTATGGCGTTCGCCCTCCCTTATATCCTTATTCTATTTTACTCGAGCTTTTAGAGTTCTTTAAATTAGTTCTTGTATAATTTACTTAAACACATATATATTTGACTTATTTCTACAGGCGCACAATATATATTCAAGTAATACCGAAGGTTTTATTATTAACACCACAATGAACAGTTATTATTTTTGAACGATTTAACGAGACATTCCATAATAGGAAACATTTGAATGTATAAAATATATCTAAAAGTATTTACTACGCTAGTATGAATAGTAATTAAATTAAATATTTAATTACCAACGACTATAACCCTATAAATTATTGTATACCGCCAAAGTGTACAATATATTTGCAGGTAAGAATACACGTCTGGTTTTGTGTTTTATAACAATTGAGTAACAACCACATTTTAAGCCTCTTGACTAGAGTAAATCTCCTCCAAACTAGTACAGAAGTGCTATACTAGACTCTATACTATGTAACAGGCTCTCTACATAATAGTTTCCACCAACTATATAACCCTAAGCTAGGTACCTGGTCACAAAGGTATTAGTGGTAATGAATGTACGTAAACTGGCCTAAAAGGGTGCAAAAATGCCCTTTTTGGGTCCATTTGAATAGAATTCCCACTTAAAATAAAAATCATATCTTTTTTTTCTTTTTTTTTTCTGAAGGTAAAAAAATTACAGAGTTATACGAAATACGGTTTATTTGAAGGTTTTGAAGTTATTAAAAATTTGTGTAGTTTTACATGAAATCAATTTATCGTACATCGGTTGTTTACATGACATTAATTTAATATTATATTTCAATTAAATGTTTCTTCTGATGAAAAATCAGGACTGTAACCTTAAAGGTTTCTAATATAAAAAGTAATAAATTTAATGTTTTTTTTTGTGTAAATTAAAATACAACTACTGTTAATTTTTTTTTGTTACGTTCTTTAAAAGAAATAAAAAATAACATTACGAAAATATATCTTTTTTAGACAAATGGAAATTATGTTAACACCATCAAGTGTACTAAAACATAATTTTTCATGGTAATCATAAATTTTTGATTTTATTTGTGTTTCAATATAAACATTTATTTAACATAGAAAACTATTTACTAAAACACGGTGTTATATTCTTACAAGGTTTAACGTTACACAAATGAAATTGGTAATACTTTATGGACATTCAAGACATAAACAACGTCAACTCTCTGTGATAGAACGTTATTTAAGCAGAAGAGTTTTATATTTAATCATTTTATATTTTATAGTGTTTATTTAAAAGTTATGGAGTTAAAAGATATTTATAAATTTTTACTTGAAATTTATATACTTTATCTTCCCTTAGGTTCTATTAAATTTACAAAACTTTTACTTATATTGCATAAATGTTTTTTATCTTTATGGTGGATGAAAATTATTTTCAAACTCAACTATTGTTTTAATAAAGTAACCCTTATATGAATACAAAATAAACTTTACATTTTTATAAATTGGTAATAATCAAATCACATATATTACAAAAAGTAAGTTAATACTTGTTTTCTCAATCACTCCCTTATTTTTGGAAAGTTATCCCTAATTTATAAAAGATAAATATCGTTTACGTTTATAAAATATTACAGGGATAGAACAGGTGTCCAAACCACTTTGTTTGACTTATCTAGATGACACCATAACCTCTTCCCTTTACACAAGTAAGGTTCCTTATCTAGACTTACAAATCCAAACAAATGTTACTCCTAGGGGTGACTGCATTTACAATTCATTGCGGGGGCTTTCTATCTGCTTTAATAATCTGAGAATCAACGCCGTTTGTATTGTTCAAATAATTTCAAAATTCGTAGGATAATTAATAATATACTATTTTATGTATTATCATTACAACATGAGAGAGAGAGAGAGAGAGAGAGAGAGAGAGAGAGAGAGAGAGAGAGAGAGAGAGAGAGAGAGAGAGAGAGAGAGAGAGAGAGAGAGAGAGAGAGAGAGAGAGAGAGAGAGAGAGAGAGAGAGAGAGAGAGAGAGAGAGAGAGAGAGAGAGAGAGAGAGAGAGAGAGAGAGAGAGAGAGAGAGAGAGAGAGAGAGAGAGAGAGAGAGAGAGAGAGAGAGAGAGAGAGAGAGAGAGAGAGAGATTTACTAAATGACAATAAACAATAGATTTTTAGAATTATTCATTTCTCTTTATCGAAGTAATTGCTAGGTCATTCAAACGTACGGTAAATTTATTAGTAAAAGTTGTAACTATTTTGTAAAAATTTCACAATTTTTTAAATTACATACAAAAATTTAGAACTTTAAGAGTTAATCGAAGAGGAAATAATAAAATCTTTTATAACGATTTTGATAATTGTTTTGTGTCATAGAGAATTACAACTGACACAAACATGTTATCCAAATATGTTTCAGAAAACATTGTTAAACGTCTTAATAAATTCGTTCATTTAATTTTGTTTCAAATAAAACAAAATATAATTTCAAAGGTACTACATACAGTGTTGATAAGAAAGTGTGTCAGGTCAAGTTGAATTGTTTAATTTCAGAAACTGTGCGTCAACGTGTAAACCTAAAACTTCGGCACGTCCACTGATATTTTCAAGAAGGTATTTATTTTTTATCTAGTTGTAAGATATTGATATATTTTTTAAACTATTAATTGGAGTATTTTTTTTATTATTTCAGTTTTATTAATTATTATTTTAATTTAAATATTTTATTCGTATTAATATTTTTTTTTACAATTTGTATATTTTTACATCATTCAATTTTATTTATTTGTCTTGTTTTATATCTTGTTGTTATATATATATATATATATATATATATATATATATATATATATATAACCCTTTGCATGGGTAGTATAATGATCCTAATTTTTACTTAATTATGTTGCCAATGGACTTATTGCAGTGGCCAAATTTAGTATCAGGAGGGTTTGAAACAACTGAGAATTATGACTTAGTTATTGACATTTCGTTTTGGACTGTGCAGTAAAAATAATTTTTTTTTTGTGTAAATCGTATTTTCTGTCATTTCGTGATTTAAGTTTCTACATGTGTTTTTAATTAATGAAATTTTTAAAACGCTTCTATCTAAAAAAAATTAGAATTTACTCTTCACGTCAAAAATACAGTGTCAATAAAACGTTTTAATTTTATTTTTACGGATTAAATAGAGTTCTGAGCCTGTACGTCATAGAGGATTACTTGAAACAGGTCTTCAAATAACCAGACTTAACTAATCCTTTTGATTAGTCATCGTTCTAAAAATAAATCAAAATAATCATTTGCTCTCCAAGGCTTCAAATTTCATTATATCTGAAGGGAATTTACACATCCAATAAAAAACCTTAAAAAGGAGAATATTAAATTGAATCTTCATAAAAAAATATCAATACACTTTAATTTTTTTATAAAACTTATGAATTTTTATATAAATATGAAATCGTAGCAAAAAATAAAATGTTCAAAACTAGTAAATTTCCAAAATAATAAATTTATTTTTTAATACAATTAAATGTTGATCTATGGAAGACTATTTGAGTACCACAATTTGAATAAGATGAAATAATAGCTTTTCAGGTTAAATTATTTCATCATTTCTGCTAGATATTAATAAATCGTTTGTAATTTGTTAATAGTGATACTATTTTGAGTATTTACCAGTTACACGGTATATAATGGTTTGTAAAACGTTTTCAATGTATGTCGATTATTTGAAATACAAGTTTTGATTTATAGATTGGATAAGTTAACTTAAATATAGGTAAACGTGTTAAAAAAAGACGATATGAACTTGAAAATGTATGTTGTATTAGATTGAATATATAATGTATTTCATTGAAACTACATTGTAAATATTAATAAATAATAGAAAATTGAATATTTAGTTGAAAAATGAAATTTAGTTTTAAATTAAAATAAGTTTATACAGTTTTCTATGTTTTTAGAAAGAAAAAAAAAGTTTTACTTTACTGACCTGATTTATGAAATAAATTTTGATGTAGTATAAAAAAAACTTACATTTTGGTTCATAAAATTCGAGTTTATTTATTTTATAAATAAATATTAAGCTTGACTTGTGAGATGGTATACACGACAAAATAAATCGAACACAAATTCTCACAATTAGTATGGTCAATTATACAAACTCGTATCAACCAAAAAGTTATTATCTACATCTGTAGTTTAGTTACTGTAGTTCATGCATTACTGAAGATGGCGACTTTGTCGATGAAACCAGAATGTATAAATAAACGTACTATTTGTGAGAACTCGTGTTTAAGTTTTATTTATTTTATGTTAATTTTATTGACTTGTATGTGAATTGATTTTTTAAATTTAAAGTTAAACAAATAAAAACTCTAGTAGCATTGTGAATTTTTTTGGAAATTATATACGCCTCGTCTTTATACTTATTCGAAGATAAATATTCTAAGGATCAGTTTGGCAGGGGGGGGGACAAATCCTTGTTTTACGAAGATGGAAGATGATATTCAGTAATAAGAATGTTTCTACAGATATCACCTGTCTGCCTTACAACCTTACTATATTTTAGACAAGTCATATATGTTTTAATTGATCTCTTACTTCAATTTTTTACTCGCACTATACAGACAAGTAATAATATAAACTTGTAACAAATTAATAAAAATATCGACTCTAAAAGAGTTAACATACAGAAGGGAAGTAATATCATGATTCTAACCTAGACAGACACTGCGTTAGTTTAACCTAATTTAAATCTTTCTATCGGATTGACAACACTTATGACTTTACGATAATATCTAATTAAAACAGACAAAAACTTATTAAACACATTCAAAAAATGAAATTTCCTTTATTTTCTTCTTGTTTTAGTGTAAAAACTAGAACTTTAAAAACTTAAAACAACTCGAGACTATTGAAGGATAACGTTCACCTTAATAAATTAATTTAAATAATTTACAATTAAAATTATATTAAACTATTAAATGTTGAGCTTGATAACAAACACACAGAACACAATTCTCACAAAAAATACGCCTAAGTATCAGACGCGTTTCAACGACAAGGTCGTCCTCTTCAGTGATACACGAGCTACACCAATCAAACTATAACCAATAACTATAAACAGTTACTGATATTCTTAGGCGTATTTTTTGTGAGACTTGTGTTCTGTGTGTTTGTTATACAGTATAATGAAAATTATTTAACGTGCAAGGCACTTAAAGTGTCAAATACAATCTGTACAAAAATAAACGATTTCTAAGAAATGATGTTTAAAATTTCAAACGGAATATTTAAATTGTTTATAAATATATTAGTACAAAACTGCATGTGTTAATACAATAAATATCAGGACAATGGTTACCCAGGAAAGATTGCATTTAATTGTTTGAACTTACACACCATGTCTATTTCTTGTTGGACGTTTTTAGGCGACTCCACAAAGTACCTTGGCAGTTATTTTTATTCTTCTCTACAATACACTGATGCTCCTGATAATTCTTTCAAAATTGACGACATAAGATAAGATAACGAACAAGTTTGAATATATAATTATTGAATAAGTAGTAAACAAAACAACAAGATTATAATATATATATTCAAATAAAATATCACCAGTATAGTCTTACCTTAAATGTATTCTCACATTGTAGTTCGGCCATACCAGGAGTGCCGAATATCTTCAACTGTTGGATAGAACCCTTGAAGAAACAGAAAATTAAATCAAAACAAAACTCTATAAGATAAATAAAATCAGCTTAACGACGTGACCAAACTTCGGGGAAACTCGGATTTATTCGTGTCAAAGGTTTTTCAGCAATTACGTGACATCGGTGTTGCTTCAGGGTTTAATTTACTTTGCAGACACTTCTATTTAATTACACTTCAGACAATAGACTAAAGTAGGACAGTGTTATTATCTCATATGTATTTCAATATTGAAGAATGAAAAGTTTTGTAGTCGTGTCATAAATTATGAGAGTTTAATATTAAACCTGTTAAAGAACTTTCAATATAAAATAAATTATTTGAGTCTTTTAAACATATTTCCCGATCTTTAGAGATCAATGTTTTATTAAACCAGAACTTGAGTAACTTTGAAGAATTTTAAAAAAATATTATTTTCTATGCATTTTTTGTCGTAGATCCTATAGAAAACTTCAAAAACGGGGTAAGAAATGAGAGTAGATTTTCTGTATCACTCATCCCCAAAACCAAATAAATATTCCCAAAATTAATAGTAAAAAAAGTTATGTTGGTCATGAAAGTAAAAACTGAAAATGAATCAGGATGTCGTTTTTGAAAATGAAATAATACTGGCTTATACTTGTTCCATAAACACATCCTTAGTGTAAACAATTATTTAAACGTAGAGCGCAATACATTGTCTTGAAATTTTATAACAAACGACCAGAATATTTGAAAAAGGGAAATTCTAATATAGTTAATTAACTTAGAGGTTGTCCTCAGTCCGTATTATTGTTATGGCTTACGGCGCTGAGGACAACCTCTAAGGTAATTAACTATATTATAAATTAAACAATCCAAGGCAACACATTATACTTTATAAAATGAAATTCTAATGTTGAATTTTTAAAAAAAAGTTTACAGAGTTACTTTAATCCACGGTTATTTTATGTTATTAAATAAACATGGATCTGTAAAAATCTATGTAATCATTTGTCTGTTGATACGATATTATATTGTGCTATTTTAATGGTATATTGTTGATATATATTAATAAATATACAATCAGAATTAAAACATTAATTATGACAGAAAACTGAAAGATAAGAAATCGCTTAGCTTGAAACCATCGAACGCGTACCGAATGACTTGTTTGCATACGAAGAGAAAACAAGGACAATCGATCAGTGGAAGGATTGAACCTTGGTGGAGAGACTGCCGAACGTGATGACGCTGCCAGAGTCTATTGTAGTAAGTTCTTCGGGAAAACAATTTAACACAGAGGGTCACAATACAGGATCACGATAGATCCAATCGTGAGCAAGCAGTGTGTGGTAATTCGTTTAAATGTTGAAAATTACTTTCTCACGTAATTGACATGATCAATGGGATCATTATATATTAATGGTTTAATCATTTTATTTATAAATTAACTGGAATCGACTCTAAATTTCTATACAAGTTGTTGAAGTTATACTGTAGGAGTATACCAATACAAATAAATCGTTGCAGATTTTAAATTCTTAACTTGTTTCGAACTTGATTATTTATAAAATAGTGTGTTGTAACCATTATTTGAATATACATTTATTATTATTTTTTTTTTTTTATTGAAACTGGTCTGAAAGACCAACAATCAATTTACATCCATCATCATTTCATTTGCTACCTATATAGTCAACCACTGTTGAACTATATATTAGATTCTAAAAACACACACTGAATTACACTAATTCAAAAGTTTTAGTTCTCCTCGGCCTTCTCACTGTATTGGTGTTGTCAAGCAGTTGAATAGCTTCTACGTTGACATTCTGGTGCAATCTAGATTCATGCTTTGCAGCAAACCTTTTAATTTCACTGGCGACATCAGGGATCCTAAGGTCTCGATGTAGATCACTATTTCTGATGTACCATGGAGCACTTACCATGTTCCGTAGCACTCTATTCTGAAAGGTTTGAATACATCTGATGTTCGTTTCCTTCGCACAACCCCAGAGTTGTATTCCATAAAGCCAAATTGGTTTCCATATTTGGTTTTATATCATATTTTTATTGTGTACCGACAATTGAGAATTTCGTCCCAAGAGCTAGTACAGTTGAATATACATGATAATATTAAACCACTGATTTGCTAGCTCATTTATTCAATTTAACCCGACAAAGAGAATTCATAATCCTCACACTACGGTATGTTTATAATAATGTATTTGTATGTAAAATGATTTTGTAAAATTATACCTAACTAGAATAATGACAATCTGAATGTACATTGCTGCCAACTGCATATAACCTAATTAAGGGAATAAATGCATTAAAAGTATTTTTAAATGTAATAGAACTTTTAATGGTGGTAGTCAAGACCATGTTTTTTGCAATTATTCATGATTCGTAACGTTTATTTACTTAAAATTGCACACTAGCGTTTGGTTTATTAATATTCACGCTTCACTAAAACTTTAATGTTATTAATAAAGCAGATTTAATGATATTAATGATGTTTATAAAATTATTATTTAACAACCATTTTTGGCGTACCACATTTTGCCTACCGTTGGGTTATAAGGCGCAAGGCGTTTTGATAACAAAACAAAGAGATAACAAACAGTGTGGAAGATTACATCCCCTCCACTTGAGGGGAAATGAGATAGGACATCCCTACAGAGTGCATGCGATCTTCAGTGACTAATGGTGTGTATTAGTAATTGATATCTATTATTTAACCGTAGGCTCGAAAACTGAATATCGACCCTAAGTCCGAATAATGGTTCTTAAGTCCAAAACAGTTTGAGCCGGCCGTGATTTCCTATTAATTATGTGATGTAATAATTAATATACACGTTCAAAATTGAGTGAAATGGTTGACTAGGCCATCATATTTGGCCTGGTGCAATGTTAATGTAAGTGTAGTCCCTAATTAAGTAAGTTACAATTAGCATTAACATATATTACGTTTAGAGTATAATTAGATTTAATAATAATAAGACTTATTCTGGTGAGACAAATCAAAAATGTTTTGAGAAAATAAATATAATAGTTTACAATCAAGAGCGACCCATCTTCCCCAGATTTTTACCGATAACTCATGATGCAGTACTTCTCCAAAGATGGCAATCAATACATTTTGTTTAAGTACTTACAGGTTACATTTGAGATAATTTGATAAAATTTGTTTACAAATTTTATTAAAATCGGTCCACCGGTTTGAAAAAAAATATATGAATTACATACTGTACTCGATTCATAAGGTAATGATTACACATACGCGTGAAACAGTTTTCTTTCTGAAACAAATGTAAAATGTCCCATGTGCTTAAATTTTAAACAGTACACAATAGAAATATGTACACCAATCATAATACACTATTTTATACATAAATAAAGTCTGTATCAATACTATTTATCTTTGCGAATATTAAACTCACTTGTTAATAAAAACAAAATCATTCCCACATATCTGTGTTTATTTTTCCTCACAGTATTGACTCTACTCTAATGAACGAATCCAATTATTTGCCTCGTAAATCCAGATAATCTCACCGGGACAGAGTTCACCTCAATTTACAAGTTTTTCCCATTTATATCGCAAGTTAAATAATCACAGCGTGACCCGAATGACATGTAAACATACATTGTGTATTTACTTTAACTTCAATGAGACTTAGGATTTTTTTTGTTGATTTTTATATCAACAGACAGTATTTTAAAATGTTTTGTTATATTCAATAATTGATTATGTCTTTAAGGATGACAACAATTATTGTTATAGTTGTGTAAAATCATGTTTGTTTCTGAACAATAGAATAACACACACAATAGAAACTTGTTATTCTAATTGTAATCATTATAATCTACAGGGAAGTAAAGATTATATTATTCTGCTAACAACGCACCTCCTTGTTGGTAGTATATTGCTTTCGTGATTTCTCAAAGGCAGTGTTTGAGTATTACAATAAACCATATTTATTTATACCTATATAAAAAATAATTGGTGTAAAAACAATGCACATATTTTTTAAGTTGTTCAATCAAATTAAAATATACCAATATAATCGTAACAAAAAATGTATGTTTGCTAGTTGCCAAACAAAGGAAAAGTAACTATTGACAACATACAGAGTGTTTTGCGATTAATTGTCTTAACTTCTAGAGGTTATAGGAGATTTAATGATAAACAAAAGTTCAAAATGTGCTCAAAATTCTTAGTTTTCGGTCAGTTTGTGTTTATAATAAAATTAATTATATCTAGTATTTGGTTTAAGGTATAGCTATGAAATCTTGTAAATATTTTTACCACTTCATTTATCGTATTTACGTAAAATTTTAAAATTTGAATGTTATATCTTTATCGGTTTCAAAATGGCAGCTACTAAACTTCATCTATTCAAAATAACATGAAAAAGAGAAGTAGTGCAAAACATTTTATTAACCACCATTTTGAAATCAATGGGGATACAATTTTCAAAGGTTACATTATTATTTTATTTATTTAGATAAAAGCGCTCTATCTCATACCATTTTTTATAAATTATTAATTTTTTAAAACACTATTGTCATTATTATTAAGACTGGGGAGAGTGTTTTAAAAGCGCCTCCTGCACTGCGACCTAATTAGATCTTTTGTGCCCCCCACTTGTTCGACTCAGGAGAGATCTATGTCTTTGACAAAATTGATTAAACCCCTGGTCAGGAGGTTTAGTAATTCTTCTTCCGAGATGAAGATAAATTCTAGATATTTATGTCTTTTTTGGCATAAGGCCGGGCACTCCATGATGATGTGTTCCATGCGTTCCACCTCTTCACCACAGTACCTGCAAGTATCATCATTCACCAGGCCCATCTTACTTAAGTGATACCTGCAATGGATATGTCCTGTTAGTATACCACAGAGGAGTTTTAGCTCTCTTCTGCTTAGGTTTAGCACTTCCTTCCCTCTCTTTTTATTAGGGCTAAGGAACTTCTTGGAGTGTATTAGACCCGGCAATGTTTTTCAGGTTCTGTTGATTACTTTGTTGGCCCAGTTGGTAATAACCTCCTGGTAATCCCTAGGCCAAATTCATACATAGAAAATGGCCCTGTAAAGGGTTTAGATGCACCAAGTTTAGCTTGCTGTTTTAAAACACTAACAGACGGATATTTAGCGTTTTTTTATCATGTGTTCACATAAACTTTTTTACTTATTCCAAGGCCCTTTATCATCTCACGAATTTATATCGGTTACTCGCTAAACACTCTGTATATATTTAAATAAGAAACTAAACTTGCTTTGTTTATGTCATAAACAAATCCTCAAAGCATATCGTACGTCATTCCGCGCGTAGATCAGTTTGGTTTACCAATGTTGTGTTTTTGCTACAAGTGTTTGTAATATTTGCCTCTTGTGTAAGTAAGAATATGTTAATTAAACTTAATCTATACTCATACCATTTTGTAAATTAGATCATAAATTACTATTCCTATAATTTTAAACGTGTTTAAGAAAATGTTACAAACATAGACATGTATATAAATTAAAAACGTGTACCCAGTTTGACTCAATATTATTCCTTGTTCTTATTGTTCTAAACGAGATCTTCACTGTGTATTTACCTAGAATGGTGTAAAATTACAAAAATAATACCAATAAATAAAATTGATTTGAGGTACAATTCAGTTGGGCTGTTATAAATCAAACTATGGGTATAAGAAAGCGGCAGCTCAATATTATGACAACTTTGGATCGGCATTTTAAAAATTACCGTAATACCCCAGATTATTCAGTTAGAAAAACTATGGACCAATAATTATTACTCTACAACAGGAAGCTGAGATAGGACATGCCAGAGCAGCGGTTGATACATGGATACGGGAGGGGATGAATAGGGCCTGGATAAATTCAACTACAAGTAGACTTGCAAAGAGGCTACTTAGACCAAGCAAGAAACATGCTGAACAACTCATATCTCTCAGAAGGGATAAGATGAGGTGGGTCGTTGGGCTCTTAACGAGCCACTGTCACCTCAGAAAACACCTACACAGGATAGGTATTGCTGCAGAAAATACTTGCAGGAAATGTGGTTTGGCTGAAGAGTCCGCAGAACACATTTTCTTAGAGTGTGAGGCGTTAGGACGAGCCAGGCTATACTCTCTAGGCCCTCCGGGGAAGGAGATGGCAACCATCCTAGACAACCCTATAGGTAGTATCTGTTCCTTCATAAGGATAACAAGTAGTACTGAGTGGGTGTAGGAAGGAACTTGGGGCGGCAAAAGACCTTTAGGTCGACGCCGGTGAGGCCTCTAACGGAGGCTATCACAGCCCAGTACAAAAAAAAGCTGAGATATCTGAATATTAGACAAATATGGAAGCTTAACTTTTGGGTTTATTATTAAGGACCTTCGGGAATTAGCTTTTGGACTTTCGAATCGTAATAAGTCTCTCGTCCTTTTGTTGAGGATAGAAAAGTGGGATTGCAATTGGTAAGTGATTTTATGACTCGAAGCCACAGCGTAAGTCCGTAGTAGCCAGAAACTTTGTCGGCAGCTCGTGCAATAAGCTTTGCCAAAACAGCGGATTTCAAATTTTTAATTCTTCTAACCAGTGCTTATTAATGCTCAGGAGACATGTTATTTAATTCTGACGAGACTGGCGAAACACTAAACCATAAAGGCAATTAAAAATAATTGTCAAGAAAGAACGCAGAAAATTAAGAGCTCTCACATCGGTCGAACTAGACGATCCTGTCACGGCAGAGTCCTACATCTGCAACATGTTACTATTTCTAAAGAAACAGATGAAGGAAGAGTTTCACAATGACCTTCCTACTGGTTTTCTAGCAGAACTTCACGAGTCAAGATGGATGAAAAAGGGAAAATTTCTGATTTAATCTGAACAAAAAATAAAATTTAATAATTTAGTTATTGACTAATATAAAGTTATCGTAACTAAAACAACTAATTACTAAAGTTATTTTGTGTCCTAAATAATTGTTCAAACCACGATCTACCCCACCGTCCAGTACGCGATGTCGTCTGTACCTAAGCACGATAGCGGCCACAAATAATAATATAGGAATTTGAAATTAGGCATAGGGTAGTATATTGTTCTCATAGTGAACAGTATTGAAATTTACGAAAATCTATTTGAAAATGTTTCAATACCGTTAATTTTATAACATTTTTGTCAGCTTGTATGTGTCAATTTATAACATACAAAATTAAATAATAATTTAGTAATTTTAATTAAACATACAACCCGATCTCTCTGCGATGATAAATAAAGAAATTATTGACAAAAATGTAATTTCCATCATAATTTCCTTAGAAAAAGTGATATTCGTATACTTAGCTACAAGGCTTGCCAACAACGAGACTCTAAAATAACTAAAGCTTGTTAGAGACTAGCCGACGTGAAAAAAGTAATGATATTTTGAATTAAAAGATTCACAAAATGCGTAACAACTAATTTAAGTAAATTTACTCTACAGGATACCCCTTGAAAGAGGTTTTCACGTGATTCTGAAGACCGAATATTTGGAGGACAATTTGTTAAGGATTTTAGCAAGTATCCGTTTATGGTATGATTGAATATAAGAGTAAGTCTATTTTATTAAATGATAATTAGCAGTATATATCTTCAAAAGTATAAAAATATTTTTCTATTTAACTTTGTTGAATAAACTAAGAACAGAAAATGAAAATAACAATTGAAAACACATTTTATATCTCTTTGTAAAAACCTGTTTCAAATGTACAAATAAAAGAGTATTAATAAAAGTTATTTAAAATATTTTCAATATTTATTTTCATTTTTATACCGATTAGTTATTCATGTAATTTCTCAGAGTAGTAATGGTTATCATAAGTATCTGTAAAACAAATAACTGTAACAAAAGCTTCATACAAATCATAATGTACAACATCTATTAATTCACTCAACAAATTTTAGCCTATACCCGTTACAATTACTTATGTCAGTGATTCGGTACAGCTATGAATTGGTTCCACCTGGATGCTAGAGTCATCACTAACTGACCTAATTGACAATAATTGATCAGTACATTTGTATAAAGTGTAAATAACTGAAATAAAAATCATTACAATTGGAAATCTAGCTCACCGGATATGCTTATAAATAACTTTTAATATGTTACTCACCGCCAGCAATCCTTTTTTTGAAGTTTTTCCTTCAGTACATATATATTACCACTACACATGTTTCGGACTTTTTACGTCCATCGTCGACAAGAGCACCCGGAAAATGAACAAGAGCACCCGGATAATTTGCTAAATGACAAAAAACAGTTTGATGCAACCCCCACTTATGAACTAATAAGCCAGCTTACTAGGAAGTAGACATCAGCTGATAACTCACTAGTACATTGTACAGTGTCAGCCCAGAGACATGTTAGACTTCATTTGTGCGCGTGTGTTGTTTGTGTTATGTGTTTTTACAAATTTGTGTTTAAATGTTTTTAATTGTGTTTTGACCACCCGACGATGGACGTAAAAAGTCCGAAACACGTGTAGTGGTAATATATATGTACTGAAGGAAAAACTTCAAAAAAAGGATTGCTGGCGGTGAGTAACATATTAAAAGTTAATAAAAATCATTTAATTTTTTAATACACTATATATTACGAAATTATTTATTAGAGACTAGCTTCGCCCTCTCGCAAGTCGAGCTAATTATAATTCATACACATAAAGGAATTTCTATAGTTGCGCCTATTACTAATTCTATTCATTGAATACAATTTAACATCCCCAAAAGGTCTAAATAACCAACGTTTGAGAGAATCTGCTCTTGTATTTTTAAATTACGGGGCCCGGTATGTACAGTGATAGCATCCATTAATTTGTTTTATTAACCTTATCATATTTGCGTTAAATAATTACTTTACAAACTGACGAACGCGCTTTGATAAATGATGAATTCTCTGAGAACGCTCAATTTGCCATCATTAATTATTAACGGAGACAATCACGTCATTGTTACCAACATCATAGATCTAAAATTGTTGTTGATATTGTCCGAATTATCTAATACAATTTATTCACAAGTTACATAATAAAGACAAAGCTTGTATTACGTTATTTTAATAATTTGATTCGGCTGGTATTGTCAATAAATTTATCATATTATGAACCATATTAAAAGTCTATACTAAAATACCCTTCAAGAAACCTTATGGCTTTAAAGTGTTTGATACAAAGTTATAGGTACAAGATTATTGTTTCATATTTAACGAGATGAGTTACTGCTGCTAATGTATTATACTCAACTAAAAGTACTCCTTTTTGTTCAAAACCAGAACTACTAAAGTTTCAACCTTCAGGAATGTCAATTACAAGGGAAAATAACTGTATCTACGCTTCTATTCACATAGTTTTGGGATATATAACTCTCGTTAATCCTGAGCATCTCTTGTTCTCTTCGGACCCTGACGCTTTGAGATATTGTAGTATAGATTATACTAATTTTCGTCCTTTTTTACAAGGCGATGTTAATGAAAACAACTCAGTTAAAAATCATTTATATATTTTTTGTAGAGCTCTTGTAGAGAAACTATTTTAAATCCAATTATCTTTTTAACTACAAACAGATAATGTTTTAAGATACAATGATGTAATTAAACATTCTTAATCGATGTAGATTTGTAGGACTGTACACTTTCCTAATCCGAACAAATTTATTTCAAACTCTATAGTTTTTGGATGGACATTGGATATTAAATAATTAATTCATCAAAATAACTGAGTAATGTGATTAAATAAACGCTTACAGCCACCAACTCACACTGTTTATAAAGGTGAGCGATGAGCAGAGTCTATTTATGTTAAAAAAAACCATTGTATATAATATAATAAAACTAATATATGCAAATATAATAACATAAAAAACGCGATTCTATTTAACGGTAGAGAAGATTATTTGTTAAGCTATCGTATACCAAACATTCCTAAATTAATCAGTTGAATTTATCTTAGAAATTAGTCATATTTTACTTGTATCACTAATAATTAAAACATATCACAAAGTTATCATAACTATAAGAAACCGTCTTGACAAATTATATGACTCCATAATCTATCGATTTACAATCATTAATTGACTTATGCAATAATGTTATTGTAGTCAATATGAAATTGATTCTGTTAAAAAACAAAATCGTTTATGAAAAAAAATAAAATAAAAAAAATTACTCAAGAAAATATTAAAAATTAAATTGCTGCTGAACTTCGCTAAAAAAAAAATAAAAATAATAATAATTAGAATAGTTATTCAGGTTTATATATCATGAAAGCTTTTACAATATACGAGAGATAAATTAGAATATTGAAAAATTATTTTAACATTTACTGGATAAAGTTTAATCTCTTTTCCATTTTCGAGTGTAGTTATGATAAATTTTAGAAATATCACAAGAAAAGGAAATATGATTTATATTTATAATAATAGTCGTCCACTCTAGTATAGAGGTCGTACATTTGTGTACAAAGGGCAGGATAATGAATGCTTACGACGAGTTTGGAATTTACAGAGCATTCAAAAATAAACCAGACGACATTGTGAACGATCAGCTTTCATTCCAGTCCCATCATCTGTACAATACAGCCCTCAACCACTTATCGAAGATTAACAGAGATAAACATTAATACGACTCATCTCTTATACCGAGAGTACTTCGCCGGACATGCCAGATTGTACCCCTTAGTGAAAGACATTGTTGTATTAAGAAATTTTGTGTAAGTGTAAGTTTTATACAATTGTAAACATTTTAATTTGATGTTGTAAATTGTAAACGCATAACTGATGATGGATTTACGACTCTGAAACATGTCATAACACAGAAATCGACTGAAGTCACAAGGTTATAAGTTTACAAGGTAATATTACTATAAGTTTATTATTTATTATTTCCTTATACATCTTTATTTTACATAAGGGAAATATTTACATTGTAATCTATTTATAGCTAATGTTGAACCTAAAAATGGATCTACAAAATCTGTTTTCATCTTGGGGCCCAGTGACCATTAAATATATTCTGATCGTTCATAGAACAAAAAATAGAAGAAGAAAATTGATGTTTCTTATCTTCATATGTATTATAGTTATTCTATCATAGTTGTAAAATATACACATAAAACTGTGCAAAATTTGTATTCTCTGAGAACAATTTTCTATCATTAATTACTAAGGGATACAATGACTCCATTGTTGCCAATATCATACATATTAAATTATTGTTTATATTATCTGATAATTATCTTTTAATAAGAAACTATGTAAAATATTTTGATTTTATTAAGTGATGTTAATGTAATGGTGCTGTGGGTATTATCATTAGCTATACAATCAACAGATAACGGCATGCTTTTATGTTTATCGTCAATGAAAAAATAATCACTAAAGAAGGCTTCCCACTTGTAAGTTTTCATAGAAACTCACGTCGACTGGTTTACAAGTCTTAACATAAACATAAACCCGTTAAATAAATTGAACTCCGCTCAAAAGTGACTCAAATCTAAAAATACTTATAACGTATAAGTACTAAAAAATATACGAATTTCAAGTTTAAAATTTATTTTATTTTGGAGACTATTGAAAGTTATATTATCTCAATATTTTTTGAATTTCAAGCAAATATATATAAC
This sequence comes from Aphrophora alni, assembly GCA_963513935.1. NCBI lineage: Eukaryota > Metazoa > Arthropoda > Insecta > Hemiptera > Aphrophoridae > Aphrophora > Aphrophora alni. Next base: position 9,488,775 of record OY740773.1, read on the forward strand.
GTTTTAAAACTTATATATATATATATATATATATCACAATTCGTAATATTTTTCACTTGAAAATAATTTAAGTAGGTACGAATAAAATTAGTCAATGGATTTTGTTTTCATTAAAATGTTTATGTTTTTCTTAACCACCAAATGTTTCTGCAAAGATCAACATCTAATTTTTATAATTAGTTTTATTTAATAAATGAATTAATATCTCAAACTTTGAAATATTTGTTTGCTATTTATTACACAATACAGTGATGACTCAACATTTTGCAGTTAACCTGCAAATCATGTTGCAGTGATGTCGAAGAAAATTAATTAAATTTAATATGCGTTTGTGTTGTGAAATATAGAGACAAAATTTAACTATAAAATTCACTAAAATTCATGGTCGTCCTTAAGGAAACAACTTTCACATGATTAAGTTATTTTGCAGTCCTAACAGAGATATTTAAATGAGTGAAAAACATAGTCAAGTCATGGCGAAATAATTTAGGTACATATAAGAAACTGTTTAAAATGTCTTTGAGGCCTCTGATAACGAACATTTCTATCTGAATTTATTAAAATTACCGATGACAGATAGTTTTTTTCTATTTTATTTTCAAAATGGATGCAAGAAAATTAAACTCAGATTGGGAATCAGAAATAAAAGCTGCTAAGTAGATGCTATAGTTATTTCGTTAGACATAAATTTTGACTGATGATGTTTCTTTAAAAGCCGCACAATTTGAAATCATTAATTAACTATACCATTGTTGCGAACATTAAATTGTTTCTGTCAAAATATTTTCACATCAGCTTAAGTGTAAACTCCAACAGCAATAACTTTGAAGAATGTTTTTTTTCTTTTCAATTTATTATTATTTATTTTATTATCTCTTCAGTGATACTAAATACTTCACATATATTATTAATTTTTTTCAAATCGAAAAACAATGTTTACCTATGTTTTACACAGTATCCCGACACTTGCTCTGCAGTATTTAGCAGTAGGCTGCTTATTCCTCTTTGTAGAACTGTAGTAGTTCCTTTGTATTATTTACTTATTTGTTTTGAGGTTGGTACGGATTGAATCACGTTTTACAAATAAATCATATGATTGTTTAGTGAATAGTGTTTTTATATTGAGTAGTAACAGATTGTGCACTTAATAATAGACTACACACAATATTGAAATAATTGAAAGTGCAGACCCAAACAACTCTTCATATGCCCCAGAACATTATTAGGTATGTTTTTATTTCATTTGATTGTACAAATGGTTTTAAATTGAGTTTTACCGAAATTATATTGTTTTTACATATTTGATTCATTTTCTTAGAAACCACTAAATATAATAGGGATGAAATTTTCCGTGTATATGTAGGTGTAATATATTTATCTTTTAACACAAGGAGAGATCAAAATAAGAATTTTTCTAAAAAAATATACATTTAAAGATAATTTTTTTTTCTGTTTTTTTGTTTTTAAAAATATTAAAATTATTTTAAATGGTAGTAGCCAAACAATCCTGCCAATTGTTACTAGTTAGAGGTTATCAACATGTAGTAAAAGTTACAGTATAACACCTTCAGTAGTTTCTGAGAAAATGGGCCATACATAAAGCTATTTTAATAAGGGCTTGATATGGACTTAAGGACTAAACTTAAAGGAATTACGTATGTAAGAAACTTAAGGATGTTTCTTGAGTTTATACAAAATATTTTGTTACTTAATATCCTAACTGTAACATCCTCTAGAATGTTTCATATAGAGACACTCTTATATTCAAATCAACGTACGATAAACTGCTTCTATCAAATCTAATTTTAATATATAAACAACAGTCCAATAACAATAAGTTCCATTACACTCAAGTGTTGATAACCTCGTTTATAAATATTAGAGATTTGATTGCTAATATTTGATGAATTAACAGTAACATAGTACGAGGTAATGCCGTTGTTTTTTATTTATAATTTATCAGAGCTCAAGTCGAGAAACACTGATCTTTATAATTACTAAAATTATTTGAGATGGAATTTTCCTTTATATAGAAATTAATGCAACAATTCTAGAACAAATTGGAAATAATTTTTAAAAGTCATACTTACAAAATTTAAACTACTTATCTTGAAATTTCAATACAAAATCAAGCAAACACGAGATTACAAATCGATTCTTCCATATTTCAACGTGATTTTTATTTGTATAATAAAAATGCATTCTTCTCAAATGTTAGTTTACAGCACATCTTGAGAATTAGAATTTAACTTTTTAAAGTAACTATGTAAAATAAATTAAATTTAAATAGTTAAGAAAATAAATTACACATGTCATAATTTCACATGAAATTGCAAGTTGTAAAATATAAGACTAAAGGATAGTTATTGAGATTTATATAGTGGGCATTGACAATACAATGTGAGATGTAAATTATACATTGGATACACAAGTCGAGTGGATAAATTGCACCATTTTGATGACTTTCCTCAAATATATTTATGCTTAAAAGCATCCAAAGGGAAAACAATATTAGTTTTAGTTACTTTTTTTTTTACATGTTTATATAATAATACCCGAGGGAAATATTGTCATTTTTTCACATTCAGTTAATAAAAATAGAGATAATAAAAATGTTGTCCAAAATATATGCTTACGTTATTCAAGTGTTTTATTGCTTCATTAAAAAAAAAGAAAGAAAAAAAGAAATAAAAGTGTAGTCTAGTAACAAATTTACCTCTAATCAAATGAACTTTTTCTGGAGGGAGAGTGAAATAGATTAATTACCGTATACTTTGTTTCATTGTTATACTTTAACAGGGGTAATTTATATGAAGACAAGCTTGTTAATTTATTTTAATTTCACTTTAATCAATTTATCATTGGTCGAATGAGAAATTACAGCAATTGTAAACTCTACGTGATTTTTTTTTTAACAGTCCCCTTGTGTAGAGTACAACTTTCCACCAAATATTTACCTTTTCCTAACAATTGAACTTTTATTTCTTTTTTTATTCACCACAGAGTATCAACCCCTCCCCCTCCCCCAATACACATTCCAGTGACAGCAAGCTCATCAGTTATTTACGATAACAGGACAGGTGTATGTTTTGTTTTCTATTCAATACACCGAGTAAAAATGTGTTTCTTATCAACAGTATATTCTGTCGATTAAATAAAACTGATTTATTAACTCAACATTTTCCTCTTTTATGATTAGTCAATTTTGTTCTATTGAATATATTACCAACTTTTATTCATGGACTCCTTTGTTACATATACGTTGGTTAAAACATACGAAGTTTTCGCTTTTATATTTAGAGAGAGTTTAACAGCAAAATGTTATGTGATAAATCAGGTTTTAATTGTAGGATATTTGCACACCACTAATTTAATATTAGTTGAAATATCTGTTACAAGAATGCCTAAAATTATATTAAATTAGTAAAATGAACATGAACCCAACTTGTACAAAAAAATAGTATAAATATACTATAAATAGTTTTCAGCGTATAGAGTAAATTATAACTACCTTTAAATTATTTTGCCACAATTTTTTTTATGTTAAGTTTGAGGCAATATCCTAGGATAATTTTAATACATGGAAGTTACATCGAAGCTTATTTATGACAGCTTGTTCCTACTTTCCATCTCACTAACACCTTATACATTTTAGTTAAAAAATAACCTTTAAGTATTCATGGTTTTCCAGCCGTATACTTGGATCTCTGAAGATGGTAATACTCGGATGCGATGTAGGTACGCAGGATGTGCCGATGATTCATGTCTATAGCACAAGGGAAATTGTGGAATGTAGAGCAGTTTGTGTAGAGACCCTCCTATATCAAGTCTGAAAACTGTTCAGAGAGGTGGTCCCTGTAATTACCTATTTATTGTGGATGTATATGCATTTTTAGACAAATTTATTGAGAAGCCAGTTGGGTTAGTGTTGTCTCCAGTTTTTCAAGCCTTTCGTCTACTTCGTCGCCGCTTATGTATCCTTTGGAATTTTAATCTCAACCCAATAATTCATTAGAAGTTCTAACATCCTCCTTGCGCTCCATTGTTCTCCAGCAATCTGTTTGTGTTCCGAGAGAGGTTATTAAATGCGCTTCGAAAGTCTACCAGAAATACTGCTTTCGATGGATGGATAATTTTATTCAATTCGACATCTACAACTGGGACAGCAGCCACTTCATATTTGCTGAGATGTTCCCTCATCTCCCTTCTGATAGATGTCCTGGGAAAGGAATGAAACGTGCACGATATACCCGCCAAGTTTTTAATTAATGGCAAGAGTATCCAATTATTTTTTTTTTCATTTCTTCAGAAAAACCCTTCTAATGATTTTATTGCTTGTCTCAGATGAAATTCCTTTAAAATTTACGAGTAATTTAATTCCTTTAATGTTTTATGTACTCCATACACTTGTTTTAATTCATAACTAATTATCAAAATATTGCTGACCTGAAGAATTTTCGGGTAACGTATATTTGATTGTAAAACTAAAACTATCTACAACTATATTTACAGTTTTATTTTATTCTCTGCACATACTCTGTGTTTTCTTTTACATTTTTAAGACAATAAAGAAGTGCCTACATGGAAGAATCTCAACAATTTTTCGATTACTTCACTGTTCACTTGAGAATTGCGTAAGATAACTCTTCCAGGAGCAGGTTTTGATTTTACGATATAGAATTATTCTCGTATGGTATAGACAGCTGTTCTCCCTTGTGATTAAAGATGAAATGTTTGATAAGAAAATAGCGTTGCTTTCTGTAAATGTCTCTTCTTCATTTCACCTTCTGATTACTTTGGAGACGGTTAAATTTTGGAAATATAGCAAATGCAGTTGCATTCAATCTGAAACTTAAATCTGTGAGCATTCAATATTTTACAATAATGGTCATCAGAAAATGTACGAATACAAGTTGAAGTTGGATTGAAAAAGATAAGGTTACGTTACGCGAGTAAGTTAAGTTGGTTGGTTTATTTTATTTTAATTTATTTTAACCCAATTTCATATTGAATAACATAGATATATTAAAACAAAATAATTATTTAAAGCATGTTATGAAATTAGACCTACAGAATAAAATTATTCATTATATTATAATAATATTACATCTAATTTAGACATACGGCATTCACCTATGAATCTGAACTAAAAATATCAAGGTTATAGAAACATTCAAAAATACGTTTTGTCAGCACACCGCGCTTCATCTGCAATAATAGTCTCCATCATGAACTTACGTTCAACAGTGTCAGAAGAAATTAAAACACAGCAGGGTAACACAAACGCAAACTTATGAGCATATCGAGGAGTTCATATGTTAAAAATAATAGTAAAGATATTTCCGATTTTAATATATGAGGTTTAATAACATATCAACCGAATATTTACTATCATAAATACATGACAGAAAGTTTTTCCAAAATAATGTATTTAATCAAATTAAATGTATATTAATATATAAGCTCTCAAAAGATTAGTCGTAGTTTAATCAAATAAAAATACAGACTAAATTAAGATATGCATATTACACATATACACGGAATAAATGAAAAGTAGATCAAAGCTCAAAACTATGTAAATGTAATTATAAACGACTATACATGGAGATACATGACGTACTTACATTATATGAGAGATTAGATATTGCATTAGATACATCAAGTTCTCTATATTCCCTTATCTTGTCAACACAATGCAAGGTTTTGTCCTGTTATCAATGTAAACTAATTTAAACAAAAAGGTATTGCTGTTAGAGTAGTTCAGCTGATGTGCAAAGTTTTGACAGAATCGATTTCACGTTGGCAACAATGACATTATTGTATCAGTTAATTAATGATATCATACCGCCACCTCTATTGAGACCCCATCATTTGTCAAAGTTTATGTTGGGCGAAGTAACTATGACAGTTCCTTAATATGTTTTTATTAGTGATTCACAATTTGGGACTAATAAAGTTATAAACCAAAATCTAAAACTAAAAGTAAAATAATCTTATACCTGCTTCATATTTAAATAGTGCAATTAAGAATGTTTATTTTATGAGGGATTATTGTGAAATTTGAATTTCTTCATTGCATCCATGTGACAGCAACTTCAACTTCCTGTAGGGGTAGCAGGTTCAACTCTACTGACTTCAGTGTCATATTTAAAAATAAATATTAAACTTTACATGTGAGATAATTTTAGTTTAGTTATTGCAGCTTATGTATCACCGAGGATGGCGAGTTTGTCGTTGAAACGCGTTTGATTAAATAAACGTAATTTTTGTGTGATCTTGTGTTCGATTTTTATACACTCTAATATTATCTCACAAGTCAAGCTCAATACTTATTTATATTGATATGTTGTTTATGATTATATTTCGCGTGTATATTCTTTGTAGGCCTACACAGTATCTGCTTGTTGTTGTTGGATGTTTCTTGTACATGTGTGTTTTATTCCTTTAGAACGAAAACAAATCTCTAATTGACAGAATAGAATAAATAGTGTCACTACACTTCTCCGCACTAATGCAAACCAAATTAAATTGTTTTTCTATTCGTACTTCTCTGACATGACTGGAACAACTGCATCATAGATTAGAAGTTACCCAATTATGAATAACACTAAATAACAGCTATTTCATGCACATGAAATATTTCCTTAGGGAACTGTAACAATTTTAAACTCCACAATTACTTTACAGACTCACGTATAGAGTATAAAGAACGATATAGTATTAAAACGTATAAAAAGTGTATTATTTTATTTCATTATTTTACATGTAATGAAAATAAACACTATAGCTTAATAAGTTTGCTACAAATATATTCGTGAAATAAAATATCTCAAAGTAATTCATGCCTAAATTACAATTAACAACGCAAGATACTCAACACGCAATAGAGTCTAGATATGTTTAGAATCAATTAAATGATAAGTTTTAAAACCTTTGTTGGATTCATATTCATGTTAATAATTGCTATAATTAGAGTGAAAATTATTGTAACCAATATTTTGAATATTCGAAACTTAATAGTTTAAAACATGGTGTTTACAAATTCTACAAATACAATTTATTATCTGGAGTCATGCAAGCTGGATTTTTCAAGTTATAATTTTTCACATCATATTGTGCTGTAATAATACCTTCCGAACTGAAAGCTAATATAAGGTTTTATATGTTTTAATACTCACATACAATAATAAATCAAGAATGAGTAATAGGATTATATAACAGCAGGAAATATATTCAATTGAATAAAATCCTGTGAATAAAATACTAGAAGCAGTTAACTTTTTTTATTCAGCTTTGTTTATCTAAAAAAGCATACTTTGGTAAGAGACGTTTATATGTTTACTCTCTTTTATACTAAACAAACAAAATTTGTATTTTTTTTTTAATATTCCCGCATCGTCCTGTCACAATATATAACTGCTGAACCAGACTGTCATTAGAGCGGAAAGTTCACTGTAATCAAATTAGTGTCTCACTAATTTCCTCACAAAATGAAAATTATGTTGCTATATTCAGTATGAAGAAGAGAATTTCGCACAATTTGCGATGAGACTTTTTATAAAATAATTATAATTTATATTTACTGGTACATCTCATTCAACCATATAATAAATTGTTTAGAGTGTTATCAAATTAAAATTTAATATAACTTTCATGAATATATTCAAATTAAATTGAGCCTGATACGAGAATAAAAGTGAAATAAACTATGCATATTTAACTGATCTGACTACCTCTCCTTCTAGAGAGAGTTTGTACGATATTATACAAATTGGCTGCTACATGAATGTTCTTGAGTGTATACAGTAAAATATGAGTCTCGTGTATATCTATATCCCGGAGAAATAATAATAAAAATTGAACATGTAGCTCATGTGCGCTCAATAACTAAAATAATTATTATTTCTCGTAAACTGCTCAAAAATCCTATGATTTTCGGAAATTGTAAAACAGCAAAATTGTAAAATCAAAAGAGCCCGTATTTGGATTAGCTTTATGAACAAAATTAAATATTTACAAATATATATAGCCTATGTAAGACAACACAATCTTTTGTCATATCTTACAATATATTTTCATTCGAAGAGATTAAAAAAAACTTAACAATGTACTTATATTTATTTATACGTCATTTAATTAACGGATTTACTGTGACTGGCGTGAACTAAGATGCCGTTACGAATTTCGGTAATTATTGTTACAGAAACATAACAGATAGTTATATTTAATTTATTTTATTTCTACCATGATTGGTATGTCTAAAACATTCCTTATTGGAATGTTAATATCTAAGTCTGTTTCGTCTGCAAAGAGACATCATCAGGGTTCGCATTTGTCACAATTGCACAATTACCCACAAGAAATACACGAACATTTCAACAGCATACACAATTTAAAATTCACCAAATTTGTCCAATTAGTCATAATCAATGTAGGTTTTGGGCCCGTGTACATCCTACTATCTTGCTCTGAATCTGTTAACTGAATTGAAGTGAACAAGTACAAAGCTTGATAATGTCTCTTTGAAAACGAAACGGATGTAGCTGAATAAGAATCCAGTAAGGATTATTTTAGACAGACCAAGTAAGGTAATTACCAAATAAATTTAATATAAACAACCTAGAGGCTTGAAACAAAATAAATTGAGTTACATTTAAATTAATTTCTCATTCAACATTATATGAAATTGTTAATTTCATTTGAATTTTGTGAAACTAGTACACACTTCTTGAACCCATATATTAAAACGAAAATGATTCTCATACTTGTAATTCTGTAAACGTCAAAAAAAATGTTGGAATTACCAATTTTAGTAATTTTCTAAATTAAATTAAAATTGTTCTCTGTCATTGCAATTTCTCAAATATTTCGAGCTAAAAAATCCGTTAAATTACCCCTCTTATACTTAGTCATGAATAAATTGGTACATAGTTACCAATTTATTAAAAAAAAAAAAAATTATATCAATTCAGTTAAATAAGAAATGAACAATAAACATATTATTCCAGACAGCTATGTAGTTGTTAATGTTAAATTCTCAGACTGTATCATTAAAGCCTGTTTTAAATTTATAAGGCTTAAGATAGGCCGCACGCGATACAGCTTTTATAACCTTAGGATCAATTAAATGATAAGTTAAAAATCCTGGAATACGAAAGGTTTATAACTGATAATTTGTAACTGACTTTTGTTTAACAGCTGGTCTTTGGAGCATAATAGAAGGTAGTTCGAAACTCAATTTAATTACAACTGTTATATTCCTCAAAAATAAATACATAATATTATTTTTATAAAAAACTGCGTGTACAGTTTATCAGGATTAAATTAGTAAATTGAAAATCAGTCAATGTAAATATTGTAGCTTACATGTAAATGAAACGATTTTATTATTTATCTTAAGTGCATATAGATAATTACATATATACAGGTTGTATAAAAAGTCTAGGGACTGTTAAATCACTTTGAAAAAGAACAGAAACGAAGCGGACACTTTGGAAATGATTTATTCATTTTTATTTTTTATTTTTTGTCATTATAAGATAAATATTGTAGAATAGGATTTTTGGTGATAATGATAAATGTATTGCTATCTAATAAATTGAGAATTAAATTGAATTTTTTAATATTTGATCTGTCGCTATTAGACTGAGAAAGCTATTCTTAGTATAAGAAGTTTTTGCTATTAAAACTGGGGTATTACTAAATAGACCTATTGGTCTATTTATTACTATTACTTGTAGTAATTTTAAATTACAAGTAATTACTTTTAGTAAACTATTAATAGTAATTTTGGTATAATTACTATTACTAAAAAATACTGGGTTATTAAGTACAAGAAAGCCTTAATTAATTTTAATTTAGTTTTTATATTTTTTGTAATAATTTATAATAATCTTGATCAAAATGTAAATATAACTTTTCTTAAATCAAATATTTGAAAAAAAGAAGAAAAAAAACAATAAATTGAAGCTTTTAATTATAAAAACTTAAATTTGTAATCTAAAACAAGAATCCATAGTTTTTTTTATTCTCATGCTAAAGGGATAAATAAACAGAAAGACATATTAATCTTATTCTTGTCATATTGATAAATAAATAAATATTGAGCTTTACTTGTAATATAATATTAAACAGAATAAAACTCGAACACAAGATCTCACAAAAATTACGTTTAATTAATCAAACGCGTTTCAACGATAAAGAAAGTCATCCTCAGTGAAACAAGAGGTACGATAACTAAACTATAACTTCATGTAAAGTTACAGTTTAGTTATTGTAGCTTATGTATTAATGACAATGGCGACTTCGACGGTGAAACGCGTTTGTTTAAATAAATGTAATTTTGTTGAGATCTTGTGTTCAAGTTTAATTATATATTGGTAAATATTTAATCCAGACACTACAAAACTATTTCCCTCCAAACACAAAAACACTGTATTTAACATTCAAGAATACTTTTGAATCTATGTACCACCTCTATAAGGTACCACCTTTGAATACATAAGAAAAGAATAACATTTCATAAATTATTTTCAAAAATAAAAATTTCTCTTCTGCGTGGAACACTTTAAAAAAGAAAACAACTATTTCACTTTGTTTGAAAATTTCCAATCATAAAGAACTCATTTCATCGGTTAAAAGAACCAATTTTAATTGTTTTTATTGAAGAAATTTTAATGATATGTAGTAATATTTTTTATGATATTTCATTAAAACAGAGTAGTTATCCAGTAGGCAAAGAATGTGTGAAGTGAGCTATAGTAATTTACAGTATGCATTTTAAACACAGAAACTATATTTGTATTTAAATTCTACTTTAATAAACACTTTATGTTTATTAAAATAGTACTAGGTGTTATTTTTTAATGTTAAATTGATAAAAAAATATGTATTTTATTTTAGTAATTCCAAATTACTTAATATTTATAGATAAAACATACTCAATTAGTGTTTTAAACTAAACTATGATAAATAAAACACGATCAGAAACGACTAACAAGAAAAAACAGAACAAAATTTACATTCTTCATTATTTGATGTCAGAAATTCAATTCCGAAGTGCATATAATATAATATATATTTCAACAAACCCTATAAATGTACCGGATTTTTCCTTTATTTTTTATCTGACTTCTCAAGGAAATGAGACATTTTTTAATAATCTACGAAACAAATTATAACCATCATTTCATAATTTTCAATAACTTTCAACACCCACATAATAAAAACTTTAATACAAATTTATATATGCAAATCTTTTAATATGATGTTATATAAAATGTTATGTAATCTATAGGGAAAACTAAAATTACAACATTATTCTATGCATAATAATAAGAGTTTTCCTGATTTAATTCATTAGGGATAACCTTAAAAAAACGTCCTGAGTTATGTAATAAATAAGCAAAGAAAGGCTTGGCTGTACTCATTATTTCACTTCCCAACACTCGCAAGTACAAAATAATGCATTTAATGCAGACCACAATAAAATTACAGATACACATTTTCTGATTAAATTAACTTAGTAACTGGAATTTGTTGACGATTACCAGATTACAGTATATCTTAATGCAGTCACTACCACAAATAATTGCAGTAAGAACGATATCATAAGAGGATGTTTCTGATATACTTTTATATAAAAATCTAATGGTGTCTGTCTGTGTGTGTGTTACTCAATCATGTAAAAACTACTGGACCTATTGAGCTGAAATTGTACATGGATATTCTTAGGATCCCTGGTTAACTCTTAGACCTATATTTATTTAGAAAGTCCATCAGGGCACCGCTCCACTGGCCTTGAAAACTCCCTTAACTTTCAATACAAATATACGTCAACTCCGTACGAAGGACGGGTGGGTACTCTGCTAGTATTTCATAAATACAAAATACAAACGTTTCGTCACTGTGCTCATTCTTAGAATATTAAATATGTTGTTACTTTAGTTAGTAGAAATTGTATTTTACTGAAGAAATATTTTACTCTTATAAAAGGCAGTAACTAATCATAACAGTTAATGAAATATGATAATTTCCCCTCACTAAAAATTACACTAATATTATAAGAGAAAAAAATTCAAAAACACAATTTAGGGATAACGTATATTAAATACTTCCATACAGTTAGATTCAATGCTGTTGAATTGTAAAACAATTGAAATAATTTTAACAATTATCACAACCTACGAACAGGACGATATGTTTACTGATACAAAAGGGATTTGTGACCTCAATTGAAGGATTAATGACAATCAAACTATAGGAGCGTTGGTCGGTTGATAATTGATCAGTATTGATTATTTGTACGATTCCTAACAAACCTATCTTGAACAGGTTCAGACGAACTGTTAATAAAATGTTACAAATAATATTCAAGCAATAATAATCAATAAATTAACCTGATTATCGAAATATTTCCCATGAAGTTGCTGCTGATGTCGATACGGCAAAGGCAGAGCTGAATGTGTCGATGAGTCGAACCATCCTACAGCACTACCGATAATGACAGTCAAAACAACACCGAAACCAGTCACCAACACACCTGTCACCACTTTAGAGCGAGATGATATCACTATCGCCATAACTTCACTTCACACAACATTGTGGTAGCGGAATTATCATTAAACCGTGTCATTTCGTAAACTGATCCAAATGATACTTTACTGTATAAAATAAGAGTTTACTGTTAGAACACATTTATAATTTAATCTACTGTTTGATTTAATTTATCATTTATAATATGAAAATGTCACATCTGAAAAATGTATACTTTATAATTACAATAATCTTAGGTAGTTCTTAAATTTCAGTATCTGTCAAGTAGGTATGTCTGGGGTGGAGAGGAAAAGATACTCCACACTTTGTTGCGTTTGCTTTCAGCGGTCCAACCCCAATAAAAAAACGTTGACCGCAAATGCTTCTGTGTAAAGGCCTATCCTACTTTCGTTTCTTTTATTGGTGTAAATAAGAATAAAACATTTACAAAAGTGCACAAGGTGTATATTAAAGAGATGGACACATTTTTGTTAATGATCAGAACGTGATCTAACGATATATAACTCCTAATCTGAGGCTACTGTATGTGTAATATTAAAACAGACGTTGATTAAAGAATATTTATTCATTATAAATTTTGATTTATCAGTCTAGTTTTAAGCTCATCATCATTTCCGTATATTTTATCTTCCCAATACATCCGAACAATGTTAAATTATTTGACAAATTAAATGAAAATCAGTGGGACTTTAAGCCAGATCACATGACTTTTATGGCATATGAGAATTTTGTATACATCAAACAATTTGTAAACTTTGCGTTCTCTACATGGGTTCCTAAATTTGTCTAATTTTGTAAAATATAAAACACATTCAGATACAATTTAAATTGGGATATATATATATATTTAAAATATTGTAACGTTGAGAAGCCCTAAGTAAAAGCTTTGTCCAATTCAAAATGTTTAAACCTTGTCAGTTAGAAATAAATGTCAAACATAAACGTCACTCCAACACATAATAAATTTTGTTAAAGGATTTCTAAGGAAACAATACTTCGAAACTACAAAATTATTGAAAGGGCGAGGGCAGCGTGACAAATTAAATAGGAAGAGTTGAGTTATGTAATGTGACAACATGGGAAATTAGAAAGTTTGTGTACGCCCAAGTTAACAAAAGAAAAAGAGACAAAAAACTAGGCAGAGGTACGTTGAACTCAGCTAAGAAACAAGATTTAACGAACTTTGAAAGACGGTTAGAGTTTGAAAAATCAAATCCAACCAACCAAAAAGAAGCGTCATCCAGAAATAAGCGAAGAAGGGGTAAAACGGGAAAACTCTGCGTAAGAATTCAAAAATCAGAAAAAGCAGTGAAGAACGAGCGTCGCAAGGGAGAGGAACTAGGAACAGGGCGAAGTTCGCCAAATCGTCGTAAAGTTGAAGAAAAGTTTTAAGTCATCGAATTATATTAAAATCATCGTAAAGTTAAAGAAGAGTTTTGATTAATTGACCAAGAATTCAAGCAACAGAGTGAGGTAGTTCAAGCTTCGAGATCGTCAAAGTGCCTATAAATTGGATTAAGTTTCTTGTGATATCTGCCATAAGTTCGAGGGATCATCTCACCTGTAGAACTCCAAGAAGACATCATTCCATGCTACTGAACCACGATAAGTTATCTGATTAGTTATTGTAGTTTTTACTTCAGGTTACCAAAGAAACCACGCCCCACTTTAAATAAAATCTGAGCTAGGCCGAGAGCCATTTAAACTTAAATTTTCAAAGAGCAATCAAAGTAACTTCATTATATAATTGGTAAATTATACCTGGCGCCCAACAAATCAATAAAACAATTGAGATATTAAAATATAAAGACTAAATTAAAATTACAATTAATGATACGATTTTGATGCACCTAATAATAATAATAAAATTGCTATGTTCTAGAATTAAGTATTTCATTGTGTTATAAATGTTTATGTCTAGTTTAAGTTGAATGGATGAGATTTAGTGATAAGATGAATAAATTTGAATACTCATATGTGCATCAAATAATTTGAAGATTTAATTAATTCAACTGTTATATATTGGCACCCAACTTTAGGTGCAAATTGTATTTTAAAGAATAAATAATTTTAAATATGATAACGTAGTTGTGTTTTAATCAAAGTAATTAATTAAAAATAAATAACAAAGGTTATAATTGGCGTCCAACTCGTGGTTTAATTAAAATTAAAATTTAGTTCACGTGGTGTAACCTGAAGGTAGCATTATAAGATAAGAGACAGAAAGACTATTAGATATAATTAATTTAATGTTAAGACGTAGTAATAGGATAAAAAATTATAAAAAGATGGCAAATAACCAAATAACAATGGGGTTTGATGAGGAGATTAATAATCAAATGGGGATAGAATCAGAAATGGATAGAGCTATAGGGATTAATAATAGTGAAAGTAATACTAATGAGGGTAATAATTCAGGGGAGAGTGAAAATTTAAAGGTGTATGGGACCCCAACGGTAGGATTAAACGAATTAATCGAAATCCTTAATAAAAAATTTGATGAAAGTAATAAAAATGCGGAAATCCTAAAAACAAGCATCGATAAAAAATTTGAAGAAAGTAGTAAAAATGCGGAAGCCCTTAATAAAAAGAATTTCGAAGAAATTAATAAAAATGCGGAAATTCTAAAAGCAAGCATCGATAAAAAATTCGCAGAACAAAATAAAAAGCTCGAGGAAAATAATAAAAAATTAGAAGAACTTAGTGGCAATGTTAGTCAAAATGCGGAGACAATGGACCGAAAATTTAATGAATTTGCGGAGAGATTCGAGAACAAGCTCGAAGAAATTAAATTAAGATCGGATACCACAGCCGAGACAATTAGGACGGAAATGAATGATAAATTAAATAAAATTGAAGAAAATTTCACCGATAAATTAGGTAATAGGTGCGAAGATTTAAGAGAAAATTTAAAAGAAATTGCAAGTAAAGTCGTGGAAGTAGAAAAGGATGTGCAAGAGAGCATTAAAGAAATCGAAATCACCGTAAACAAAAATTTAACTGAAAATCAAATTAACGTAGACGCTCAGATTGATAAGGTAAAGGAAAGTCAAGCTAGATCTAATAATAAAATTCTAGAAATCGAATCACAATGCCAAGAAAATTCACAAAAAATTAACCAATATCAGAAACAAACGGACGAAATGACAAATAAAGTGACAGAAGTAGATGAAAGATTAAGTAATTTAAAAACAAGGGATGGTATCATAATAAGGGAACCAGAGATAAGGGATATTAGTTTTACAGGAAAAGAAAGATTCCCAATGCAATTTTTAAGGATCATAAAAGAAGTTAGCGTTAGTTACACACATCAAGGGAACATGTATTGGTTAGATAGATATTTAAAAGATGAAGCATGTGTATGGTGGTTTCTACACCGTAGGGAAGTTAAAAACTTCGAAGATTTTGAAAAAATATTTATGGATAAATATTTTAACGAAATGATACAAGCAAACATCCGAGACAGGTTGGAATTCGGAAAGTTTAAAGGAAAAATTGGGGATGAAGCTATCACATATGTGGAGAACATGATGTTGGAATGTTCAGAGTTAGAACCGCCGATTTTAGAAGCCCAGTTAGTCCAAAAAATCGCTAAGCACTTTCACCCAACTACACTAATTGCTGTTATCACCAGGGGTGTGAAAACAAAGCAGGAATTTGTAAAACTATTGATGGAATTCCGACAGGCAGATGTACGACACATTAATAGTTACGAAGAAAGAAATGGTAATTATAAGGCATCCTATCCACGCGACGAGAGAGAGGGAGAAGTTGTAAACAGGCCTTGGGGACAAATGAATGGGTACAACAGTAGACATTTACCGTTACGTCAGAATAGGGATGTTTACAGAAAACCAGATGTGCGTGCCGACATAAAAAATGGACCAGGGAACCGTTGGGAAGGTCGACAACCTGCAGACAGGGACGGAAGAGGGCAAAAGTGAAAGTTGGAATGGAATGTAGACCTAGCGGATAAGAACAAGGCAACCATAAATACCTTATTCACCGATTTAAAAGATTATTTAGAGGACAATCACGACACAAGCGATATAATTAAGGACATTAATAAATGTCCAGAAATTAAGTTAGTTTTTAATGAGTGTGTACAGGTCAGAGCGTTAATCGATACAGGTTGTGAGGTAAATTCGATATCTGAATCTTTCTACAACACAAATAAATTAAATTTAGGAGTTTTTGAAGAATTACCGGTAGCAGGAGTAAAAGTTATTGGAGCATTAGGTCTGCGTTCCAAAAGTGTTAAAAAACAAATTTTCATTAAAGTTAAGTTAGGAACAGAATTAATCGCCGTGCATTTTATAATAGTACCAGAACTAATTCGAGATTGTATACTTGGGTTAGAGTTTTTATCAAGAAATCATGCAATCGTCAATTTTATTAATAATAAGTTAGAAATAGGAAATAAATTAAACTATGGAGTTGGTAGAAAGGAAATTAAATTCGAGGATTCGTCAGAAGTTAATATTGAAAGTTTGAATAATTGCCTACAAATTGAAGAGGATAAATATGAATTTGATATAAACAAAATAAGCAATTTGGAACATGTACCACTTGAGAATAGGCAGCGGTTATACAGCATATTTAATAAATATAAAACAGTTTTCAGCAAAAAACCAGGATTAATTTCAACTTATTACCATAAATTTCAAGTAACTGATAGAACACCATACTGTCAGAGGAGTTGGCCAGTAGCAACTAAGTTTAGAGAAGCCGTTGATGCAGAGATTCAGAGAATGCTAAGTTATGGGATCATCGAGAGAGCAAACAGCGCATACATTAATCCTATAGTACCTGTATGTAAGAAAGATGGGAGCGTAAGGATCTGTTTAGACGCCAGGACTATAAATGCGAGAACCATACCGGATTACGAAGGGATTCGACCAATCCAAGAGTTATTGACAATCGGTAAGAAGATCAGTTGGATGAGTAGTTTAGACCTAACTAGCAGTTTTTGGCAAATCCCGTTGCACGAAGATTGCAAGGATTTCACGGCATTTCTGTACAAAGGATTGTGCTACAGGTACAAAACCGTTCCGTTTGGGTTGAGCACAAGCTTAGCAAGTTTAACGCGAGGTTTGGACTCAATTCTGACGGAAGAAGTTAAAAGGAATTTAATTATGTATGTGGACGACTGTTTATGTATTTCGCAAAACTGGGAAGATCATGTGGACCAATTAAAAAAAATATTAAAGGTATTTCAAGACGCCAACTTAACAGTAAATTTTGAGAAATCTATGTTCTGCAGGAAAGAAATAGATTATCTAGGTTTTGTTATCACCACAGATGGTATCAAACCGCAAGAGCAAAAAATGATGGCAATTCAAAATTTTCCGCGTCCTAAGACACCAAAACAATTAAAAAGCTTTTTAGGATTAACAAATTTCTACCACCGGTTTTCAAAAAATTACGCACAAACAACAGCTCCATTACAAGGACTACTGAAGAAAGGAACAAAATTTAAATGGACAAATAGTATTAACCAGAGTTTTTTTAGCTGTAAAGGAGGAATTTATTGAGGCTGTAACGTTAAAGCACCCAAATATGGAAAAGATGTTTTACTTACAGACAGATGCGTCCGATATTGCGTCAGGAGCACAACTGTACCAACTCGATGACCAGAATAACATTGCTGTAGTAGGATTTACAAGCAGAACATTTAAAGGGGCTGAGAGATTTTATAGCACTGCCGAAAAAGAATTGTATAGTGTAGTATTAGGATTAAGGAAATTTAGGAATTATTTATTAGGGAGAAAAATAACCGTTATAACTGACAATAAGGCGATCACTTTCATTAACCAATGCAAACTACTTAACGCTAGAATGACGAGGTGGATCTTATTAATTCAGGAGTATAACATCCAAATTCGACACTGCAAGGGAAAAGAAAATATTGTTGCAGATACATTGAGCAGATTCCCAGAGGATGGAGAATGTTCACAAGAAAATGGGGAGGACCGACTTGTACAAATCCAATTAGTGTTACAGAAGTTTAATCCAGAAGTGGGCGAACAGTTACAAAATATAGAAGTTTTACAGAAGAAGGATACAAAATTTAGGAATATAGTAGGTAAATTAGAAGAAAATGATCCAAAAATTTTAGAATGTTATAAATTGTTTGAAAAAAAATTATTTCGCAAGGAAAGAGGAATGTGGAAATTAATGATTCCAGAAAAATTCATTGAAGTATTAATTAAGGAAATTCATGAAATTTGCGGACATATAGGAATAAGCAAATGTTACCATAATTTTAAGGAAGATTTCACGGGAGACAAAGTCGCTAAAAAGGTCAGGGATATAATAATTAAATGTTTACGATGTCAAAAATGTAAACATGACAACAAAGGTAGAAACGCAGAACTTACGCCTATTATACCAAAAGGTAAGGGTGAACTAGTGTGTGTAGACTATTACGGACCATTGCCTCGGTCAGTCTACGGGTCAAGGTACATCTTAGTAGTGATTGACGCATTTTCTAAATACACAAAATTGTATAAGGTAAAAAACACAACAACCGTAACAACATTAAATCAAATCAGGAAATACATTAAAGAAGTCCAATTACCAAAATACATACTTTCGGATAATGGTACACAATTTACATCCAAAAAATGGACAGAAGGGTTACAAGAACTGGGAATTAGACAAAGGACCGTTGCAATACGAAATCCACAAAGCAACTTGGCGGAGAGAGTAATGCGAAATCTAGGTCAACTTTTCAGGATCCTGTTACCTGACAATCACCAAGAATGGGGAAGGCTACTTGAAACTGTGGAAAGTTTCATGAACGAATCATACCATGATACAATTGAGTCAACACCATTAGAAGTACAATTTAATACACGTCCGACACGAATTTGGAAAAAATATTTAATTAATCCAGGCAACACAGAAACAAACGACATTGACCACGGAGAAATATACTTACGAATTAAAAATAAAAGGGAAAAATTCGCTAAGAAGTTCAATGAACTGCATCCACCAACCGAATATCAGATAAATGATTTAGTACTAGTAAGAGCTTGTATTCCGTCAAGCACAATTGAAAAACGATATCACAAGTTCTGTGAACTATATGAAGGACCATACACCGTAATCTCTAAGATAGGAAAAACTACTTATAAGTTAGCTAGTATTAAAAATAATAAAACTCACATCCGAGGTATATTTAATTGTAGATTATTAAAAAGGTTTCATAATTAATTAGAGAGTTAAGTAAACAAAAATAAATGAATTTAACTGTAAAATAAAAGGTAAACAAACACATGTCCTACAGTTGAAGAGGGTCAAGGGAACAATGTTAATTGGGGTTTACAAGAAGGGTTTGTTGACGTGGGATTCTAGACAATGCCATTGTTAAGAAAAAAGGTTGACCGCAGTTTAGGTCATAAAGTCATTTAAAGGGACAGTAATTCTAGTGGGTTTTTAAATGAGAGTAAGAGTAGGTCATAAAGTCATTTAAAGGGACAGTAATTCTAATGGGTTTTTAAATGAGAGTAAGAGTAGGTCATAGTCCATGTTACGATATGTATATGTGTATTATTAAAATAAGTTTAGTGTAAAGGTGTATCAAAAGCAAATTTTATCATTAATTATGCAATTAACATAAAATTTCTTGGGACTTATGTAACGTTGAGAAGCCCTAAGTAAAAGCTTTGTCCAATTCAAAATGTTTAAACCTTGTCAGTTAGAAATAAATGTCAAACATAAACGTCACTCCAACACATAATAAATTTTGTTAAAGGATTTCTAAGGAAACAATACTTCGAAACTACAAAATTATTGAAAGGGCGAGGGCAGCGTGACAAATTAAATAGGAAGAGTTGAGTTATGTAATGTGACAACATGGGAAATTAGAAAGTTTGTGTACGCCCAAGTTAACAAAAGAAAAAGAGACAAAAAACTAGGCAGAGGTACGTTGAACTCAGCTAAGAAACAAGATTTAACGAACTTTGAAAGACGGTTAGAGTTTGAAAAATCAAATCCAACCAACCAAAAAGAAGCGTCATCCAGAAATAAGCGAAGAAGGGGTAAAACGGGAAAACTCTGCGTAAGAATTCAAAAATCAGAAAAAGCAGTGAAGAACGAGCGTCGCAAGGGAGAGGAACTAGGAACAGGGCGAAGTTCGCCAAATCGTCGTAAAGTTGAAGAAAAGTTTTAAGTCATCGAATTATATTAAAATCATCGTAAAGTTAAAGAAGAGTTTTGATTAATTGACCAAGAATTCAAGCAACAGAGTGAGGTAGTTCAAGCTTCGAGATCGTCAAAGTGCCTATAAATTGGATTAAGTTTCTTGTGATATCTGCCATAAGTTCGAGGGATCATCTCACCTGTAGAACTCCAAGAAGACATCATTCCATGCTACTGAACCACGATAAGTTATCTGATTAGTTATTGTAGTTTTTACTTCAGGTTACCAAAGAAACCACGCCCCACTTTAAATAAAATCTGAGCTAGGCCGAGAGCCATTTAAACTTAAATTTTCAAAGAGCAATCAAAGTAACTTCATTATATAATTGGTAAATTATACCTGGCGCCCAACAAATCAATAAAACAATTGAGATATTAAAATATAAAGACTAAATTAAAATTACAATTAATGATACGATTTTGATGCACCTAATAATAATAATAAAATTGCTATGTTCTAGAATTAAGTATTTCATTGTGTTATAAATGTTTATGTCTAGTTTAAGTTGAATGGATGAGATTTAGTGATAAGATGAATAAATTTGAATACTCATATGTGCATCAAATAATTTGAAGATTTAATTAATTCAACTGTTATATATTGGCACCCAACTTTAGGTGCAAATTGTATTTTAAAGAATAAATAATTTTAAATATGATAACGTAGTTGTGTTTTAATCAAAGTAATTAATTAAAAATAAATAACAAAGGTTATAATATTGATCTTTTAATAAAAGAAAAAAAAATAGATGGGGAGCACACAACTATCCAAATAAATAATTACGCAAAAACAGAATTCAATCACAGTTAAAAACAATAAATAATAAGTATTTCAGAAAAAAAAATCACCAAATAAACATTTTGCTTTTGTGTGTCTAAAATAATTGCAACTGCTAGTTTGATTCAACCTCTCTATGCCGCCTTTCATTCATAATAAATCGTTTGATTATCTGGTCATAAATCAAATCAGTTGACCTTGAAATAATACTAACTTGTGTTATGCGATTTGCATATACGTACGGATTGACATTTCTAAAACGGTCTAGAAGCAACCTAAAACGTCTAAACTCACGACGATCACAATTTGTTTTGTTTCACAATATTTTCATACTATGTATTTTAATTGATTACGCAATTTTATATTTCATTCATAAGTGTTTTTGTTATTTAAAGGAGAAAAACCATTCGGACATCATAGCCTTATAAAACAAAAAAAAGAAAAGAAAGCAAAAAGACCTCTAGGCCTTGAATACTGGAATAGCATTAGAGTCGAAAAAGAACGATAGTTGGCCAAGACAGTCCTGATAAGAAAGGTGAAAGTGATTTATCTAACCGTAGATTACATGAAAAAGATGTAGATTCAGCTAGTTTACCTCGTGATTTCCTAGCCCGTCCTCACTAAAATATGTCCCAGAGGGAGCAAAAATTGTAATACAACATTCTATTTCATTTGTCTTATTTAACTACTAAAAAAATTTTTTTTTTTAATGCAATTTTTGTAATTGGCCCTATTCAAAAATGTAGAACTCGTGATAGAACATTTTTAATTTTGTTTACATGAGGTGCAATTACCAATATTAATATTGTCAAAATAGCTGAGTGACGGAAATAAGAATGAGAAAATACCAATCATGTTATTTATTGTTTTCAATTACGTTTATAGTTTTGCAGTATAAACTCGAAACAGGTTTGTATGCCCTTGAATCCTCGTTCTCTTATAAAACCTTTCAATTGATTACTATAGAAGTTTACATGTCAATCGACAGATTCAAATTTTCACACCGGTTTTGACGTGACTAAATTAAAAGTATGATTCGGAATATCACCTAAGAAATTTAAGAACATTTATATAAATAGCACACGGAAACAAAAGTAGTAAATTACTACAAATATCAATTAAATAATTTAATAGAGAAATGCATTCATAAAATGTATCTATTTCCAAGGTATAAATAAAACATAACCTTCTTCTGAGACAAAATATCTATTCAAAAGTAATATTGATTTAAATATAGTGACGTCACAATGTTCACTTTATAATGGTGGGTCAAGGATCTGAGAATTGCTCTTGTTACTTAACATAGTTGACTGAGGGGGAATTGCAGTACTGGGAACAATTAAAAATAAAACGATATCTTCAGTTCTACTGTTATTATGCAAATAAACGAATTGTTATGTCACAGTTTTCATTACAATTTTCTTTTTTATATATCAATAGGTTTACATTTCTGAATTCTTTTAGCAAATTATGTCACTTTCTTGGCTTTCTTTACTTTAGATACCATTCACGGAATGATTTTGGTCTTTCACAACCTATAACACACGGTTTTCGTTTTAGTTTTGTTTTTCAAGTTTTGTAAGGTTGGTAATATGTGGAAATAATCAAATGGTCTTTCATGGTTTTACTTTGCAAACATAACTTTAATATATTTTAACTGTTTTTATTTGTTTTGATAATGTCCTCAGTTTCTTATTTACAGTACTTTATTAAGTCAATGTTGTATAATAACATTTAAAATGTACACGATACATAAACAACTTTGAAGATAGAGACGCAAACAAAACGTAAAACTATATAATTTACAGTATAATCGATCATTTTTATACAATTGACTATTTTTAAATCTCTAAATTATCAGAGGCGTAGAAAACAATTTCTTCATTATAATTGAAAATTTAAAAAATGATTTTTTTACAAAGTATCCTTTCTTTAGTATCTTACATTTTAAATAAGAAGACATTTCTTTCTACAGGAACATTACCGACTTTATTTATAACACAGTGTTACATTCACAGAAAGAATGTTCTGCTTAAGGATTCACAAGAACACGGCTTTAGAATTCAAGGACCAACGCATTTATCAGGTATACAGTCATTCACACGCATCTACTTCTGTACATATACACGCTTTTGTCTACGAATATAAGAGACTCGAGAAAAACAAAGTAGTGAAAAGAAAAGAATGTCAGTTTTTTTCATCTTTTTATGTTTTCTTTTGAGAGAACAACAAAGGGAATGTATTCAGGAGTTTATTTCAAAATTTGCTGTTATTTACATTTAAATAAAGAATTTTCAATTTTTTTTCTAATATATAAAATTTATCATTTTTATGTATTTTAATTGTATGGGATATTATAATCATGGTAAATAATTGTTTCTTTCAAAGAAAAACGAAACATTTGTATTTAATAGTAATTAATCAACAGGTTAGTTTGATAACATAGGATTGTAAAGTATCGTAAATATAAACATTACACAGACTGAATTTGAAAAGAAAATTATATTATAAACTGTGTAAAAATGAATATTTAACAGCTAGTGTCGGTGTAAATTACGTATGTTTTTTCTAGATATAATGTTCGATTTGATTAATTAACTGTTCATGTTTTACGGAAATTTTATTAAAAATCTCTAAAATTATTTGTAATAAGTGAAATCTAGTGTCTATGTTGTATTACAAAATAATTTGTTACTAGTGAGGGAAGTTCGTCATGCTTTATAAAAATAATAAAATTATTTATTTAACTATTCCTAATATATTACAAAAATCTTCCACCGAATAGTGTAAAGTTAGTTATTTTACCAAAAAATAAGGTAATTTGTACTAGATACTAATTTATGTATTATAACCATTTAACCAACCGTCAACAAATATACACTAATACACTCAGGTATGCACAAATAGAATTCTTATTAAAATACACTAAAACACGTAAAAAGTTCAGTTTTTAATGATGATAGTGATTTTTCTCAATTACTCCAGGAACTAGTTAATGTTTTGTATTTTGTTACACTTACAACTCATACGGTTTAATTCTATATTTCCGAGGCTTCTGGTAAAAGTTAAAATGCAATATATTCTAATTGTTTAGATATTGAAATAGGGTGCAATTTTAGATAATGAAATTACTGACGTTAGAAAAAAACATCAAAATACAAAAAAAAATTACCATAGATTTTTATATTTTAAAACAAGCACATACTTTTAATTTTTTTCTTGTAAATTAATTTTAGAGTCTATGTATTATAATATAAAACATTTGCCACACAAGAATATCGAAATTATATCAAAAACGGTAAAACTATAGTGATCTGTTTTAACTTTAGATTAAAAAATATAAGACTTTAATACATTTTATTGCTCTATAATATAATTATTCATATTATTTATTATTTTTTTAGAGGAATTATATTTACTTTTTAATTTGTAAAACAATTACACCTACTTTTATTAAAAAGAGTATTACTTATTATGTGGTTAGTTAAATACAAAATAAGTGTTTGTTTAAACAGAAAGTTATTCAAAAGTTGTCGTTATAAAGTATTATATTAGCACCATAGAGAAAAACTGAAAAAAAAAGTAATTAAATATTTTAACAGTGTATAAATATTTATTATTTTACTTCATTCTTTATTTATTTCAGTCCAGTTAAGTAAACAATAATTAAATTAATTCTTATATCCTCATTTTGTATAGTAACGTATTAGTTCACTCGATAACACACATGTACGTAACGTACGTATTAAACACGCGGAACGTACGTTAACGTATACAAAGCGCACTCCTTCACCGACGCTAGTACAAGCCAAACTAATTGTAGAATCGTCTCGACGTTCTACCCCCTTCAACCCCTTCCTACCCTCCGTGATACGACCTGCGCCGCACTTGATTCACATCAAACACTGTCCAAATTCATTTATTGCTCTAAAATAAAAGAGAACAGTAAAAAAACAAACAAATATAAAATAAAAAGAGAAGGACACAATGTGATGTGAAAAATAAATCTGCACTTTTTTTGATGATAATATCGTTTAAGTGAAAAATTTAGATATATTTTCTGATATCATTTAAAGACTAAACATAATACGTGGAAAATTAACAACTAAAATATTGTACAGGGTGTTTAATATAAATGGCGTTCAACTGTAAACATTAAGAGTTGGCATATAAATGTATTTTAGAAGAAGGATAAAAATTACTTCACTTTTTTTTTATTACAAAACGAGCAACCTCAACAGGCGAAACAACTGTTTAAAGGGTAATAATAAAATATTAAATAAAACACATATATAAAGAAAGAAAACATATTTTGAGATATAAAGGACATCATCATAAGAAATTAGAACAATAATTGTATTGTAGTTAGAAACTCAATAACTCAATAATTATTACAACTCAATTATTTGTAATTTATCTAAAAAATTACAATAATAAGAAGCTACAAAAAAACATCATTTAGTGTATAATAATAGATTTCTATAATGTTCAGCAATTTAGTAGGAAGAGAATATTGGGGCAGGAAGAGACTATATTCCAACGGGGAAATGACTTTACAGGTTTACTATGCTCAACTATACGGTTTACAGTTCATTATATTGTGTAAGGCCTTGGAAATCTCAAGGAACCAAGCTGTATCTACGCTTTTCACGTAATCTTGGATTAGATGTATTTCTTTCATCTTTCCAATCAGGTCTCTCCTGATCAGCTCTTGTTTCCTTCCAACCTTACGCTATTGGGGTATTCGACATCTGTAGGTCTTTATTGCATAATTATTTCTTTTTTTATATCAGGCAATGATGACCAAAATATTTTCCGCCTGTAAAAAACAAGAAAAAAACGGTTTCCCCTTGCACATGAATTTGAATAGTAATTCAGATCAAAATATTTTAAATTTTAAATTTAAGTCTACAATCACTCTCGGAAAATAATAAAATATATTTTGTATAAGTGGTGAAATTTCAATCATTTTAAAAGTTGTCGATTAGGTTATTCATTTCTTGTTGACCAGGATAATTATAACTTAAACAGAGATGATCTGCTATAAATGTAATGTTGGAGGAGCAGGGTAGTTCAGTTGGTAAAACCAGCATTTATATCGTCAAGGTCAAACTAGTAAACCGTCAAGGTTAAACAAGGTTAAAGCGTAGTTGATTGAATTGCGTATTTAATTGTTGCATATTTTCCGCCTTTATTAGTCTAATGCACCCAAAATAAATGAAGTGAAACCAATGTTATCAAATCACCAATCAAACTTTAACTGATAGTTTTAGTTAAGTGTAACTGAAACTAATCTCAGTTACGTAGCTCGTGTATCACTGAAGAAGACGACCTTGTCGTTGAAACGCGTCTGATACTTAGGCTATTTTTTTGTGAGAATTGTGTTCTGTGTTTGTTATACTGTATAATTTTTCCCCATAAGTCAGGCTCAATATTTAATATCAAGTTCTCATAATAGAAAAAATAATAATATAATTAGATGTGAGATTGATTTTAGATTGCATAGTTATATTTGAGACAAATTTATCTTATTATTCTTCTGACAAAAAAAAAAAACCATTAAATTATTCTAAAATATTTTATCACTCCCTCGTTTTGTGTAAAGAGATTAATAATTTTTCGACACGAGTAAAACGTTATGTAAATAACACTTTGTATATTAAAAAGTTGATTTTTTGTTTTAATAACCATATTGCTATTACATGTTATTTATAAAAGGTAATTACCAAATGAAACAGCAATGAGATATAAAAAAACTGAATAATACTACGTTTTTATTTTTATTTTATTTTATTTTATTTTATTTTCAAAAAGTGTAAATAACTTCATTAATTACTAAATTTTGTATTGTTAATATACATAAGAAAATTAGTAAATTAACTCCTCATCATTTAATCCATTGTTATTCCTATTATTGTATTAATTTTTAAATAAAAAATTGTCGTCGTAAGAAGCGTGGAAATGAAATTAATAACAAATGAACATTCAGTCCATTACGTAATTTCAAGGTTGTAATTCTTTAAACTGGATGATGTGGAAAAATTGTACGAATTTTTAATTAACAAAATTTTAGTAATTTTACAAAAATTTGTAAATTTATATTTCCTTACGAATATGTGCTATACAGTTCCTTATTATTTTTACTTTCTAACACATACAAAATAAAGCTGCGCTAGGTCTAAAAATTCATTAAAATTTGTTCAGGCTTATCTCTATTGAGAGGTTTTTGATTAGGGTTTGGGTTTGGTTTTCCATATGTACTAAAAACGTATGTAAGTATTTATATCTAATAATATTTCAAGTGGAAAATATACGACCTAGACTGGGAATCGAACCCAGGACCTTTGGCTTTACGCGCCAATGCTCTACCAACTCGTAAAGCCAAAGGTCCTGGTTTCGATTCCCAGTTTTGGTCGTAAATTTTTAACTTGAAATATTATTGTATTTTCAATACCTGCTAAGTAAAAAATCGTATAAGCTGAAAAATAATTAAATTAAATTTATTTATATCTATATTTAAATTAGTATGTAAGTATATTTTGGCCCTATTACTGGATAACTTTCTTTCAATTTGTTTTGATAGATTGACATATTGGGATAGGTACAAAAAAACAAACACAAAATTGTTCATACTTAGTCTCTACGCACACAAATAAACGTAAGTTATCGTTAAAAAGCAACAAAAAATATCGTGAGGCTCTTTTAAAATACGTCATTTCTCAAAATCAGCTCTATCGATTTCGTTCAAATTTTAGTGAAATATGAAGGTTACTTGATCACAAGTAAAACGTGAATTTTCTTCATGAATAATTAGCAAACGAAAAATTTACAAAATTAATCCGGAATGATATCATAAAAGATGGATTTTATTGAAGAACGTGTTTGTGAAACAAACTAACAAGGTTAGTTCCTTATTTAAATATAAATGGCGTCCATTTGTTATTTTCACTATTTTATTTACTACTGAACGGAAATTTTTGGACGATTATTTTTGTTTTTATAGGATCGATGAGTGGGAAAGGTTGTGCAATGTTTTGGCAACATACTTTTTATACATAGGTAGAATCCTTGTTCTGTTTTAATACTCGAAACTGAGTTATTCATACTAAAAAAACGAAGAGAAAATAATACAATGAACGTGGTGCGATTTTAGTATCTTCTTTGAAGGTTATAATGATTATTAAAACCGCGTCGTTTGTTTATTGTGTAATTATTCTATTGTTCAGTAAAAAAGTGATTTTACAAAACTGTAACAATAATTAATTGTAATTCCATTAGGACGTGATCAATTATTGAATTTAACACATTTGAAATACTATCAGTTATTACGAAAAAACAATATTTTGAAGGTAACAATGAAACACAAGGTGAAGTAAATACATAATGTATGTGTACATGTCATTCGGGTCACACAGGGATTATTTACCTTGCAATATAAATGGGAAAAACTTGTAAATTGAGGTGAACTCTGTTCTGTTCAGATTAACCGGATTTATGAGAACGATAATTGGATTCGTTCATTAGAGTAGAGTCAATACTGGGAGTAAATTAAAATAGAAATATAAAGGAATGTGTTTGTTTTAAGCAGGTGGATTAAATTAATGAAAATAAATAGTAATAAAGAATTTATTTTTGAATGAAAAGGTAATGTAACGTAGTTATTAAGTATTGGTAAACATGTCTATTTTGGAATTTTAATGTCGCCATTTTGAAACTCCAGAAACATTCAATCATTTATGTTTTTTGTCAACCTCTAGTTGATGAATTGATTTGATGATTGTTAGCTGCATTTAAAAGATAATAAATATGGGACTGATTATTGTTGTATATTTGTAATTATTGGTGGTGGGGAGAACATTGTTACAACTCATCTTAAGAATGTTTGGTTTGTTTCTTTTTGAGGGAAGGTGGACATTTGGGCCATCATTTACTTAATAAAAACAAAACAAAATATAATAGAAACCACTAGTCCTCAAATACACTCTTGCCGTTATGATTTCAAAATAACAATAGTTGTTTAAGAGTGGCTTAAAAGGATAGATGAAAGAGAACGGGTTTAACATAGACTACATGAAAACATTTTTGATCCACCTACGAAACCTAGGGATTGTTATACTATTATTCAATATGTAAGCCCAAGTGGAGACGTCAATGTGATAATGAGTGTCGGTATCGAATTGTGGACCAAAATTAAACATTATATAATCCATATCTGCTTTGTTGATTTTGGTTAAATATTAATATTTAAAAGATTAATTTCCAAATTATTAAGCATTATACCGTATGCATAATTTACTAAACCCTATAAAATATACAGGATTTCAAAGAAAAGGGACTATAATTTAGTCTCTTTTATAACGTTCATATGATTAAACAAAGATATCAAAAATAACTCCGGTAAAGTATTATGTCTATCAGACCGATAACGTCCCTGATATGTTAATTTCTCTAAAACAAATTTTTAAATAGAATGCAATTTTTTTTGTTTAATTTTCAGTGGAGGAAGTTACGGAAAATATATTAGGTTCTAATTTGACACGAAATTTTCCATGGGACATTTAGTTTAAAGTGTTAATGCTAAATTTCTAAAAATTGATCACATTCAAAATGTTGGCTCTATTTGAAACTATGTAAAGTTATCTTATATTATATTTGAGGTGTAACCAGAATGTATCCAAGATATTTTATAATATAATGAATAGTATATGAGATTTCTATTTACAAATTGTTAGATTTCCAAAACTGGAAGGGACGTTTCACTATATAATCATTTGTTAAAGATTCCAGAAGAGTTTTAAAAAAATAACTCTTAGCAATTCTTTTGAGGTAAGGGATTTATCTATTGGCACAACATTTGATATATAGAAGTCAACTACCATGCACAATTTTTTCAATGATTGTAATTTATTTTACTCTGTATAATATTTGGTCTAAATTTGCATAAAAATGAACTATTTAACGTGAAAATTTTAAATCACCATTTTGAAACTGTTACTGAATTTTTTTAATGTCTTAGAGCTTTTTATATATTAGAATGTAAATCCTTTATTTGGAAAAATTGTGTTTTAGAGAAAGGAAAGGAAAGGAAAGAACTCAAATCAAACGTGTTACGTCATTTGTTAACCATTGTAACTTTTTAATAATGTATATCAAATACGTATTACACATTAAAACAGTCATTATTTCCATACCTATCGCTGAATTTGTTAAAACATTGAGTTTAAAAAAGGCTATACTGTATTGTTATTGACATATATCAGAAGAAAACTATTTTTTTAAAAACTGAAAACGTATTCATTTAACAACTTTTTTATTATTTATAAAGTGTTTTCAATCAAACGAAATCAGGTCAATATTTAGCTTTGTATATAAAATTTGAACTAGTTAAAAAAATGATTATTATTTTGTATTATTTGAAAATTTTTAGTTTATAAAAGACAAATTTTGGTCTTAAGTACCATGGGTAATATACCAAAAAAACAAATGTGCATTATGTCTACTATTTTCAGCAATTCATTTTTTTTTTTTTATTAGACGATATATTTAGGGGGCAAAGAAAAAACAACAGGTTTTTCATGAATTCAAGCTATCCTAATGTTTTTTTATATTGTAGGTTTATTTTGCGTAGAATAGGATAAAAATATTCCGCACAAATGTTCGACCCCGAGATAGGGTAAAAATTTGAAACATTGGTTGTATTTGTGGAAATTTTGTATCTCGGAAGTTAACATACATTTTTAAAGTATAACTTATTGTAAAGGAAAATTGGAAAGATTTGTAAAGAAGAACACATTTGTGCATACGTCATAAAAGAGAACGATTTTGAAAAATAGAGAGGTGATTACATTTTAAACACGAAATAACAGATTCAAAATTGACAGAAGTCTGCGGTATTCATACTTGAACTATTTACTTTGATTGAAGAAGGAGTAACATGATGGTCGTGTTAGGAATTCATATAGATTTAGTCAGACGATAGATAAATAAAAATAATATTAAAGTCAGAATGGAGATCACCTGTTGCGAAAGACAAAATAATTGGAACAATAATTATGATGAAATGCTTACCTTGCAAAGGAAGTGAACGTTACAAATAAGAGGGGGCTATATAGGCTCTTGGACAAAAGGAGACGGGATCTTTTGGATCACAGGAGGAATCGCTGATCAAGGCATGTTCGGAAGATAGCCATACTAGGCGAGTAAGAGTGCTTGATAGGTCGAGAGCAACGTTGGAAGAACTTTGCAAGAAAGGTGAGCAAATCATTGTGTATTGGAAAATTGTAATTGTTTATTACTTAAAGTAAACAGTAGAGTCATAACGGCTGGAGCACAATTCTGGGTTAATATTTTATGTTATAGTTCATTATATCTATTTAAAGAACAGAGGAGAGATAATTGTAATTTAACATAATTAAATAATAATTATATATTATTATTATGTTTAATAAATACTGAGTAGTGATAAACAAAAAATGGATTGAGCGTTAAGGAAATGTTGTAATCCAGTTAATATATGATTATAAAATAAAAATTAAAGAGAATCTATTAAAACTGAACCACTGAGCAGATTGAAAATAAAGAACCCAGGTCTATTAAAAGGAACTTCCTAACAGTTGTAACCTATTGAAAATACAAAACGAATCATATGGCGTTGGCAAAAGCAATAGCTATTGCTAGGAAAGAAGTGGAAAGCAAACATTTTACATTATTAAGTCGTCTAGGTTTCACATACGTAAGTAACAGTTTCCATCACCGCTAAGTATTTTTTTTCTTTGTTTTCTGTTCATATGAAGAGAAACACATTTTCTGTTATCTTTACGCACAATTTATTAGAATGAAAAGAAATCCGAAACTTGCATTTCTACTACAAATTGAAAATGTGCTGTATGACAACACAAGACTATACTACAATCATTTCGAATATGTCTTTATCATTAACGTGTGTACTTTATTCTATGTGAGTTTAATGAACACTATTTTGTCTAACTGATTGTTCCACAATTTCTGACGTGTTTTAACATTATCATTTCACGCGTGTTATATTAAAAGCTATTCCTTTAGTTTCTAATGCCTTACATTCTATAGATTTTTGTCAACGAGTTTTTTGTAATAACTCTACTGATAGCGACAAACAACTTCTACGTTCTTTTACATCAAACCTTACATCTGCTAAATTAGATACAAATTTAGTTCTATATTATTTTTATTATGCTCAATTTGTATACATTGTTTTGTTTTTAACTGGCCGAAGTATTTCTACTATATTGTTTTTTTTAACAAAACTAAGTTGAAATAGCAAAACATTCATTCATTTACAGATGTAAGCATTCCAATGATCGACAGTTTTTTTTTTTTTTTTGGATTGATTTGGTTACAGTTTTATTGGAATGTTATAGACATAAAAGTACATCACAGAATGTTCAAGTAAATATCTTACATGCAAAAAATGGCCGCTCTTTAAAATAAAACACAGTTTAGGGATATAATCCTATAGATTTGAAAAAGAGCTGTTATGTTTGTTGTGGGGTCTTCTGTTGTTGGGTTACTTAAAAGAATGAGTTTATGCTAACGTCATCAATATATATATATATATATGAAAATTTAAAAACAATCATGGAAAATATTCAAGATCACAAATATATTTTCTGACATCCTTTTGGAGCTTCACGGTGCTATCTAAGACTAGCAGTAAATGGTTTTTATAGAATACTCATTATCATTTCTTCTTTAATATGTACTTATAATACAGCAGGAAGTATTTTTATGATATTATTATTTTTTTTTATTGTGTAATTATGAATTTTATTATGTATGTGTAATTTTTGTACTGTGAATAGTTGTTTATTTTATTATTAAGCGTATAGTTTAAGTTGAATTATTTTGCTGTTTAATATTATGTATGAAAGAAGATCAAATAAATAAATTTTCATTTTCATGTCATTGTATATTGTTTTTTTTCTTTGTTACTAACATAAAAGTGAATAAAATTAGTAAAAAGTCTTAAAAAAATGTAGGTAATAAAAATAAGATAATCTAATAGCATGAATATTAAATGTTGAGCTTTACTTATGAGAAAAATTATACAGGATATCAAACAAACAGAACACAATTCTCACATATAATACACCTCATTATCAGACACGTTTCAACGACAAGGTCGTCCTCTTCAGTGATACACGAACTTGAGTTATAGTTTGTTTGGTGTAGCTCGTGTATCACTGTAGAGGACGACCTTGTCGTTGAAACGCGTCTGATACTTAGGCGTATTTTTTGTGAGAATTGTGTTCTGTTTGTTATCCTGTATAATAGCATGAAAACTGTATTTTTTTTTGTTTCAATGCAAGATATTAACATGCACTATGTTTTGAAAATATGTGTCCTAATTTCGGAAAGTAATTCAGAATATTAGAATAAATAAAAGTTCTTGTAAACCAATATCAAAAAAAATATTCTTTACCCATCTGTCGGGAATTTTGTGTTTCTTAGAAAAATATTGATAACTTTAAAAATTATTACGATTTCAAGCCAAAATTCGCTACACACCTTTTCTTGTTACGTGTTATTAATATACCAAAATTCTATCCCATAAATTGTTAAAATGGCGGAAGTTTTAAATTTTAAATATAAAATATTGAAGTTTTAAAAAATATTACCTAAACCAAAAATATCATTTTGACAATTTATGGTTTAGTGTATACTAAAATCCAATCGAAATCTTGATATTGTTTAAGTTATTATTGGGAAGGAAGAGACAATAAGGCCGATAAACGGATTACCATGCGTTTTCGGATATGCCTGTAGGTATTTTTTTTTCTTTATTTTGGTACCGTTGGTTCCATACATATATTTCACTTGCAAAAATTAGGAAACTTTTTAGAAACACTTTGTGTCTCTACAACATTCATGTAATATTAAAATCTTTCCGAAAATAATTATTCCTCTTCAAGTCAAACATGACATATCTTCATGGGACACATTGTGTGTGATTGACTTTAGAGTATCAAACCTATGAGTCGGTCAGAATCTGAAGTGCAAATATCTGCTTCTCTATTAAAAAAAAAATTTTTTAAAAACAACCTGAACCCGTTACAAGTAAAACTAAGATAAAATAATATGAATTTGTTTTTTACGCAGGTCTTGTCAACGTGCTGCAGCAGAGCAGGTACATGTCTTATTCTATTACTTTACCCCATCACGACTTGACTTCACTAACAACATGGTTTCACCCTACTCAGTCAAGGCGGAAAACGTGACGTAAACGTTGTGTTCTGAGAATTTTAATAGTCCTGATTCTGTTCTTGTTACGTTATTATAACACACTATTCAATTTGTGGTTTATCTTCTTATAATATAAAGCAACGTGCTGTAACAAACATTCACAGATCATTTGAAATTATTTTTTTTTCGAAATAATTGGGATTTTCTTCTTTTAATTGTTCTTATAACTTTAGAAGGCAGAAAGTTTTAGACATGCTTACTTGTCATTTGTAACTAGAAAAAATCTTCGACACTCAAGATTTAAATATAGATATTTAGAAAAATATCTGTCGAAACAATAGTAACAGCTTTGTATAATATATATAATGGTCGCTTTATAATATTTCAAAAATATAAATCTTGCCTGTAATTAATTTCACAATTATGACAGAAACACAAATAAAACAATGAAATCCATCATGTCATATTTTCTTTAAATTAATTTAAGCCTTACACGATTTATTGTTTTTATATTTGCTTTATCTTGAATTGTTAACATTGAAGCTCACAATTCTATTTTACTTAACTAAAAGATGGTTTCATTATTTTGAGTTTCATGTGTTTTTGACATACCCTAAATTTGGGAATACAAGTTCAAGCCATTAGAGATGAAACAGTGAAAAATAGTGTAACATTTCTGTTCAATCGATAATAAAACATCGTAAAGTTTAATATTTCTGATAATACAATTACATGACACCTAGATTTCTTGTTTTTATTTTTCTATTGTTTTCAACGAGAAATTATTCAGGTTAAGTTGGGCTTCGACTAAAAAAGGTTTAATTATCTGCCGCAGGAAATTACTTGATAATTATATAATTGACATCTCCTTAACTTGACATAAATATTAGCGAAAACCTTAAGTGTACTATTCCAAGACCATAAACCATTGGAATATTTCCGTTAGTAATAACGGCGAGATATATTTTTTTACAAATAATAACAATGCTTTATAAATCCCTTGTAATGAACCGTTTCCAGTCTTTATGTATTTAAACGTTTCGACATTATGGTATCATCAGTAATTATGTAAAAATATTATTTTATATAACAAAAACAATACACACACTAACAAAAGAATACATTTAAAAACTGAGCTCAGTCGTTTCACTGAAAGTGTGACACCCTTTGTCACCTTTGTAGTGTCAAAAATTGTTTTAATAATTCTGACAACGGCGTAATTAATTCTGAAACGGGTATAGAAAACAAATACGTAAATATTGTTGACGGACCATTAGACTGTTAAATTTCGTCGTCTGTCCGCCGTTTGAAAATTGTTTGTTTTTGTAGTTGTCAATCTCTAGTTGTTTACCCCTCTAAACTGGTGTAATTCCTTATCTCATAGCTTACTATCCACAAACATTATTCAAATCAGAAGTTACTATAAGATAGTATAGCCTACATTAGTTTTTTTCTGTTCAGAAATATATTGTTAATATACTTGTTTTTAAATTATAGGTGAAGCCCTAAGCAAAACTATGCAAACCTAACCTAACAGAACATATTCTAACCTAGATTAGAAAATCAAGAAGAGTTTTATAGTCGAATAACTAAAACAACTAGAATGATTTAGACGTTATATTTTAATTTTAAAACAATAACACAATTTACTCTCTTCTAACAACGAAATATTCTGTATACAGTGACATAAACTGTTAAAGCTAAAACCAAATTCATGTGCAATGTAAATTAATTGATTGATTTAGGTGTAAGTGTCAAAGGTAGATTAAGCGATTATATATTACCTATTCGATGTTGATTAATATATCCATCACGAAAATAAAGGCGAATGTATTTAAATCACCAATGATACTAGCATTGAACATCAGTTTTATTCATGGGGGAGTCGAAAGATTATTTGGGTCAAAATTGCAGATTTTGAGGTTTTCATATATTGTTTCTTTGTACTTTTAACTTTAGTTTAACGCCAAGTTTATAAAGAATTAATAACTATAACAATTTCCTTAACAAAATATGTATCAAAACTTAAAGAATCAAAAGCGCGATATCTATAACGGTCAAATTATCCCTTACTGTCACCAAACTTAGCTGCTATCATGAGAACGTCGTTAATAATCCCATCCTGAAGAGAAATGAACATCATTTACAAATCTAATTATCATATACCATATTCAAAAGTGACAAATAGCTAATTATTTACTCATACAAATAATAATTTGATAAATTTAAAGTATGGCATAAATGTCTATTTGTTACTACTTATCAGGTGAAAGCCACTATATATAAAACTGTTTACTAGAAGTCAAACTTCAATCCTTTACGCTCAACAAAGCGTAGTTAAGCTGTGTGTGAAAAACAAGATTGATTCGTTAGCTGTAATATTACTGGCTGCTGAGTTAACACAAGTTTAATTTTCCTTGGGCAACAACTTCTTACTTCTTCAATATGACAAAACACAGCACACGTTAAGTAAACAACTTTGTTAATACAAACTTAACTTATTTTATAAAAAGAAATGTATTAATACAAGAGAAATTGTATTTATTAGTAACATTTTTTAAAAAATTTTACGTTCTTTTCTTCATTTTTTAATAAAACATACAGAAAAAATACATAAAAGTTTATTTTTATTGTTTGAAATTTCATAAGGATATGTTGTAAAGAATTTAGTGCAATTCCATAAGTGATGGAAGTAAAGCAGGGTTGTGTTATAGGGGTGTGATTGAAAACCTCATTCTCTCCTATTGACCTAATTACGTCAATTACATCAGCTATGTAGGAGACCAACGAAGTTTTTTGTCAGAAGAGTGCACATTTCGGACTAATAAACTGTAAAATATTGTACTCAGTTTTGATTTAGGTTGGCGGGCTCGCGTTTCCTCTTGAGTTACTTATTTTCTAATTTCATTAGTTGAAAGCGTAAAATAAAGGTAAGATGTAATACATACAGTCGAAAGATAATACATAGATAACAAAGAAAAAGACGAAAATAAAAAAAATAATCCGAGTTATTTTAGAATGGAAAATCATGACAAAATCACTTAAAAAGAGGGGCGAAATTTAATTTTCTGACACGGAGAAAAAGTAATGAGAAGGTAGTTATTGAAACGTTTCTGGGGGTTATATTAATTATTGACTTTCCAATAATGTAGAGAGAAAAATTCTGACAAAGTTCTATTAAAAATTATAATAAATAAATAAAAAGACGAAAAATAAAACAAAATTTTAATCCTTAGAGATTGAAAAACCATTATTATTTTTAGAAGTTATTCATTTATAATTTTAGAAGATAATCATTTAGAAGTTGCGACAAAATCCTAATTTTGACAGGGGAAAAATAATGACAAGGAATTAATTAAAAAGTTTCTGGATGGCCGTATTAATTATTGAATTTCGTAAAATGTGGGGGAGAAAATTCTGATAAAGTTTTTTTTTTAAAACGTAAATAATAAGCAAGAAAAAGAGAAAAATAATCCTAATCATTTACCATTTGAAATTGATGAAGATAATCTAATTACTAAAGGAAGAAATACAAGGAAGTAATTTAAAAGTTTCTGGGCGACCTTAATAATTATTGACTTTCCAAATATGCAGAGAATAAAATTCTGATGTTTTTCGTGATTTTTAGTATCAACGATAAGTAAATAAAATACTAGGAACTACTGAATTCAGAAAATTCATTGGAATAATTATTGCTGATAATCTGATTTGTATTTAGGCTACTATATTAATAATTATTAAAATGTAAGAGCTTAAATTAATATAATTTCTAAATTCAGCAATGGTTCGCACGGATAGACAAACACTTTTGATTTCCCCTATTCCCATTACATGATAAAACAATAAATGCAGTTGTTCAACATCACGAATACAAACGAAAATTCCAAACACTTAAATACGTAAACATTCGAACCATATCAACAATAATACTTGTTTACAACTCCTAATAAACAGATGATTCCTTTTAATAGGAGTTGTTTAAACGGTCATAATTGACGACTTTATTTATAGACAGGTAAATTAATGTTAAGTTGACACAAGTTGTTGTGTCATCGCTCACTTTCAATTACAAACAAATAGTCAGTTTATCATTCATCACACGTGAATGAATGACCATAACCTACTTTGTGTGAGTATATTTTTTAAATTTTACTTGCCCAGTATAAGGTAAGTTTGGTATATATAACATCGAACCGCATTAGGGCCTAGCCGACGTCAAATAGTAGTGATATACATACATACAAAGTTCTAAAAACCTGTATAATACAACACAATAATCTACCGGAAAAGACTCCTTGATCAAGAAACTACTTTTGGGCATTGAAATTCGTGGATCTGCTTGTAATATATTCTACAATGGGACAGGGTAAGTACGATGATGACACATCAAGTCATTTTCTTTAAGTTTAAAAATTTGTCTATTTTCGACCGATTTCGATGGTTTGTAAAAATGTGTAATATTATATTTTACTTTTCAAAATAAAAGTTAAACACCCTACAAACGTGACATGTAGCTTTTTACAACTTGTAGATTATAAACTGTGAAATAACATGTCATTTCACGTCAACGCCTACATACGATCGGCAAGTAATTCTATTTAGCAGCTCTGTAGGATTACAATTACGTATAACAAAAACAAAAGTCTCTGTAACTGTAAGGGAAATGCAACAGATGCAAAACATAACCAAACTCTCATAAATATGCATTTAGACTATTTTTCGCGACAGTGTAAAACATTGTAGGGAATAGGGTTTTATTCTCCCCTTAAATTAAATTACTTAATACGGCAAGAGCGAAGCGACATGAGTACAAATGAGTAGTTTTCTAATTCAAACTCTCGTTTCTAGTCTTAACTTCGATAACAGGGAAGGCGTTGTGACAATGTGGAATTGTTTCTTTTGTTTAGTTTATGAGATTGTATAAGACTAAGTTTTAATAATGATGTGTAAATACAGTTGTAAAGAGTAAATGTAAGGAGACATATGGTGTAGTATTATAATGTCCTCGAAATAAATCTTTTGAATAAATAATATTGGATGACGAAGAATGAGGTGTTTAATTATGAAACAATATCTTTCTTATACAGAAGGATCAACACAACAACCGTTAGCATCTAAAAACCATAAAAGATACAAATTAGTTGTACGAGAATTTGTCTACTTTTTAGTGTGATTTAGAAATATGGTAATTTACGAAAAGTCATCCATATTTCCCGTTTAGGCGGCCAACACAATAGAGTTTTAGTTGCATATAAGGAGTATTTTAATGTTTTGAAGTGCATTTTACTAATTTATTTCACGTCTGGGTCCTACTTTAAAACTGTTGTATTTGACTTTATTAGGTGTCAAACAGCAGTTTGAATACGGAAATGTAAAAGTAATGATATCGTGTAATAATTTAGTATATCAAAAATGACTCATAAAAGTATTAAAATGATTGTGGTTTTAAAAAATTCGATATTGCTTTTTTTTCCCCTCTTCAAAAATAAGGTTGACCTTCATATTAGAGATTTGCATCAACTTTGGATAACATATTTTTAAACCCCGTAAAAAGTAAGAATATACTATATTTATTTATTGTTTTATAGTTCTAATTTTAGATATTCTATTAGCAGCCATCTTGATTTGATCACTATGTAAAATTGAAACATTTATCAAAAAAAAGGTCTTCTAAGAATTTGATTGGTTCGTAAAATAATGTTATTATTTGATCTTTAATTAAAGATTGATGTTGACACAAGTTATTTGTATTACTCTGATAAATACCGTGTTCGAAAAAATCTTTTAAACTTAGTTTCTAAAAATATATTGATCTTTCCTTTTAAACTTCCTCCATGTCTTTATTTTAAAAAGAAAGCTGAGGGTTCAAGGACTAATTTATATTGCTGGGCTAAGATGGCCGACTATGATTTGATTTTTCGCGGTTATTTAGTTAGTGCACTATTTTCCCTGGGATCTTCCAACCGATCCCAAGTACTACTAGTGAGACAATTTCGAGTGGGGGGGGAACTAGGCAAAAAGCAGGAACTGTAACATAAAACAAGGTGCCACAAGAAACCTGCTCCTGGTTTTAACAGCTATTCTCCTAAACGACGGGTGATGCACAACAGAACTGTTCGATTTTTACCTTATTGCGTCGTCAGCTTTGGTGCCGAGAGGGGGAACGAAAGACTCCTGCAATATTACGTCCAACAACCCGCAACACCTTACAATGCAAATATAAATAGAATTCAGAATTGAAGGAGAAACAGTGTGAAGGAAATTCACCACATGTCTCTTGTTATGTCTTTATTTTATTAGAGTTTATTAAAGTATCCAGGATATCAAGGAAATCCGGTTGTAACTGAATATTTCATGTCTGATTTTATGTATCCCTAAGAATACAAGATTGATTTACCACCGTGTTGCAGTCTTAGATTTATGTTTTTCTTTCATCCTTCCTATCGAGTCTCTTTTGACCAACTCTTCTTCCCTTCTGACCCTGACGCTATTATCATAAACAAACAGTTTATTAAATTTTTTATACTTTCTTCCTTTGTACTATAAGGCAATTACGACTGAGGGGTTTACCACCACCTGAAGTATTGGGAGGGGATGCCTACTAGAAAACCATCAATCCGGTTGACTGGATTTACAAAAAGTTTTGTTTTTACCCTACCTTCTGTCGATAGAACGCATTATATTCTTTAGGTTTTCTTTTATATTTTGTTTTAATGGAGATATTAATTTCAGTTTTTTTTTCATATTGTGCACCTCTTAAGTCGAATTTTGTATATTTGAAGCATGAAGATGAATTTCAAAATAATTTCACTAAACATTTACCAAATTTAGAACTGTCAATAGTATTTATTTACCGTCTTGTCTTATTTTACTTTTATTTAATCACAGTTTTGTTAAAATATCCCAAATTAAAAAAAAACTGCTTTTAAACGTTTATTTTTTAAAAAATTGGGTGCGTAGAGACTACGCACGTTAGAAGTGAATACTTATTTAAACATTGTTTTTACCATATTAGCTTATTTATTATCTCGAGGTTAAGTAATATATATTTTGAAATGAAAATTTAATTATTCAAATTTAATTATTCAAATTTAATTATTTATTATGTTAAAAATTTAATATCATGATTATATTCGTAATTTTGTAGTTTTATTTTTAGCCTATTTGTAAACAGTAATAATATTTAAATAGGGAGAAATCAAATTTAAAAAACACATATACGTAAAAAAATTTACCGACATCTCGTAAAATATCCTTTAACGTATAGGCCTAAAATATGAATTAAAAAAACTCTTGTGTGTTCTAGTAAACTACCAAGATCCGTTTAATATTTGTTTACCGATGTCTCGTAAAATATCCTTCAACGGATAATAAATATAATATGATAAAGGAAAGCTCTGGTGTATTCTAGTAAATTACCAAGATTTAAAAAAAAATTAATGCATAACAGCAAACCAATATATCCTCTACATAAGTTCAGCTGAATTAAACTGTACATAGAAAAATAATCAGATGTTTTAATTGGATATCTCTGATGTTTACTTTATTTAAGCCTCAGCTGCTAGATATCGTGACGTCATTTTCGTGACGATTTTTCATTTCACCACATCGATTTAACAGCATCCAAAAATTGCCTACCGGGCGTAAAGAAGTTTTCACTTCAATAACTTCAATGGGTGTTAGTGGTTTATATACTAATATATATTTCATTTACATGTATACAACTTAGTTTACCTATAAATATATTAGTTAAATAGTATATATTTATTAATTTTTATGTCAGATTATTTTAAAACAGATAGTCTTGAAATCAACCCGTTTCTTTTTCTTGTTTCATTGCAACATACTATGTACTATTATCATTTCAGGTTGGCAATTATAAAATATTTCAATATAAACGACATTTATATGTAATGAAATCTTACAAAAACCTTTCCCTAAAATTCAAACATAAAATCTAAACATAAATATGGGATCCATTTAGTTGAGATTTTAATGATGTTTTCATAAATCCAGTGGAAAATACCCGTAGTGAAATATATCATGGACCTACTTTTAATATATAGCTTCGTAGTACAAAACTAACGACCAAAATAAGACACTTAGAATACAATAGAAATGGATTTTTCGATATAATTCAATTTTTGTTGTTGAAAGGGTGGGGATATTTTATAAACAAAATAAAATAGTTTGTTTGTATATTTTAATTCTATTGCACTAATCAAGATAAACTTGTAATATTTGAAACTGTATATAATATCTTAAACATTATATAATATTATAAATAATATTGTTAAGACGATATTACATTAAATAATGAATATATAATCTGCAATTTATGAAATTCATTTTTTATTCCATTCAGTGAGTATTACAAGAAATGTCAAAACTTTAAAACACCTCTCTGTAAATCCACCTCTAAAACAAAATTCCTACGATTACCCATTAAGTCGTTTTCGTAGCACAATTTACGATTTCGGTATTCAAAAACTTTTATTCTACAACCCCTTAAAATTATCCAACACAGCGAGACAAAAGCGAAGCGAAATGAGAACAAAGAAGAAGTTTTCTAATTCAAGAACTAGTTTCCAGTCTTATCTTCGTACACAGTGGAGCCATCGTAATAACGTGGAATTGTTTCTT
Organism: Aphrophora alni; assembly: GCA_963513935.1. NCBI lineage: Eukaryota > Metazoa > Arthropoda > Insecta > Hemiptera > Aphrophoridae > Aphrophora > Aphrophora alni. The sequence goes on from OY740773.1 coordinate 9,532,174, forward strand.
TTGTCTAGTTCAAGCGATACTAGATTGTGTATTACGAAACTTTAATAACTATTTGTATAGCTTTACTTCTATGGAGTAATTATTACTATAAAGGAGAGGTTTAATATAGTTTTATAAGCCTTAGAAACCTATAGTTTTGAACAAACAAAAAGTCAGACTTCCATTTAGATAAGTAATATTTTTGTAACTTAACTAAGCATGTAGCTCATAAATAGAACCCAAATGGTAAATCAATGCTATTACTTAAGATTTATTTTGATTTTAATACTTATGGAAGTCAATAAGCTTATAGTGTACCTCTGATTAAACATAATATAGAGGGAGAAATAAACTAAAAAATATTTATTTGTCTTTATAATATATTGTAAAACCGTATATACTTTGATATACGTTGCATCCTTTACATTTTATAAACAAAATATGATCATTCACATGCTCCTTGTCTCCTTGGAAAATATCTACCTTTAAAATGAATGAAATATTGTTATTTTTATTTTTACATAAGTATTTCAATTTTTGCTACTAATCTCAATATTCAGGTATTTTCTAATCTTAACAGAAAGGAACTTTTTAAACTAATAATATTAACGTGACACTAGTAACTTTATTAATTAAGAAAATATCTGATTTAACGAAGTTTTGATTTCATATATAAGACTGTTAAATTTCCACAATATTTACCCAAATATTAAAAAATGAAAGAAATCTTTCATGTGTTCCTTGTGATTTTAAAGGAGAAGGTATCAATGTCGGTAAAATTATTTGACTACAGAGACAATGAGATAAAATCACCAACGTAAAGTCCTAATTCTTGAGTCAGGAACACTAAAGTGGTATTGGTAGATAATAAAAAGAGTTTTATTTTTTCTCATCTTAATACTTTCTATATAGTAGGCTACGATAGAGAAAGAAAAAGTATAAATAAGTTACTTCCAAATTATTATATCATTTCGCATGAGTGAAAAATGTAACAAAATTTAATGTAGGCTAAAAATTGTAATATTTTATAACACCTCGCGAATAAAATGAGGAGTATTTTTAACCTAATCTAACCTATCCTAAACCTAACCTATCCTAAACCTTACCTATCCTAAACCTAACCTATCCTATACTGGAAAGGTAACATTTTATTTGCCTCTTGATGTGTCCTCCTCACCCTGACTACGAGAGACAAGAGTGAACTCGAAATACGTTCCTAGTTAAATTGATATTTAGATTGAAAAACTTTAAATTATTCTTCGAACTTGAATTATAGCCAATAAGTTAAAACTTTTAAATGAGATGCAAGATTGTAAGGATTCGGTTACTTTTAGTTGGAAGGGAAACTGATTTCAGTTATTTAAGAGATATTTGAATCAATAAAATAGTTTATTTAGTCATAGGCTCATAGTTAACAAACAATTGTAAGGTGAACAAATTGTTAATTAAAAATATCACATGTGATTGATATTGGTGACTTATTTTCTGAGCTTAAATAGTTGATATATTTGAGATGAGAGGTATAGTGTATTGGTTAACAAAGTATGAAATATTTAACTAGTGATATATTTAGCAAAATATATTATACAAAACCCTTTTCGTATAGTTGTAATTCAGTGCTGAGATTACTAAAATCGTAAATTTCAGCTTATAAAGTCTTCACATGAACAGTCATGATACATGATAAGGACTGAAATGTAACTATTCATAGATAGTAAAATATTGATTCACCGTTATTGTACCTATCTCAAATTTTAATTTGTGTATTTTGTTAAGAAAAAATTCTAAGCCGTCTGTATTAAGACACACACACATATATATATATATATATTTAAATACTTTCACTATACTTTAGGTATATTAAAGTTAATGATATCGCATTTTATGAATTAAATTATTACAAATTATTTGTAGTAGCTTTTCACCTAAGACAACCAAATGTCATTATGTGGGGCTTGTTTGTTATATGAGATCTTGTTAACTTGTGTCCCCAAGCATAAAGTTTATAAATAGATTTATTTTTGTCTGGACTTAAAGTTTGTTTACCTTTGTTTGCGGCCAAGTAACTATTCTTGTTCTCTTTGTCTTTGTTAAGCTGTCTCATAAATGCCATCACTAGCGAAACCATGGTCGGAAAGACTCAATAAAAAAGTAGTACAATTTACTAACAATTGTGTCTGTGGTTTTCTTTCCTGAAAATGGAGTTCTAACAAGTACCATCGATCAGTAGTATAAATCGAATTCAAGATTTTAATCTCTTTATAAATAAAAATGAAGAAAAACATACAATATAAAGCCCTCTAATATTTAATAGCAATACTTAAGAACAACAGCAATTTTAATATTCTGAAAAGCGAAAAAGTATTTGTAAACAAAAACAATATGGATTAGTGTAACGAAGGAATGCGTTATATTTAAATACTGACAACTGTGATTATATTGTTTGTTTAATAATAGTTAGGTTACAAGTGTTGTTTATTTTAATGTTTATTGTATATTTTTAACGAACTAGTTTCACAGTATGAATAGCGTGTGGAATAAAAGTGTGTTCAGTAACCATTCACACTTCAGGTAACAAACGACCTTTGTTATATCCTAAACAAAAGGTATGTGAGCGTGGGTTATGTATATATTGTACAATTGTAATTTTACATTATGTGAACTTTCCTTATTAGATACAAGTGTTCTATTTTGTAAAATATTCTTAGAATGGAATATTACATTGTAAAGGTATATTAATATTAAATTATACTTAATTATATATACTGGGTCTTTCAAAAGTAAGTTAAAATTTTAATTGGCTACAGTTTATTTGTTTTTGACACAGAAACAAAGAAATTTTTTATTCTTTTGGAATAAAATGGGGTTTAAAACAAATTAAAATTAAGTAAAATTCTTGCTTTTAAAGGTTGTTCTTATGGTTTTTGATGTGGCTATCATTATCTTCCTGGAGAAGCAGTAGTCTTTCCTCAATGTGCGCATTTCTTAATGTGTTGAATTTTAACTCAGCTACGTTTTATATCTTTGCTTTTTTCAGATCTTAAAAGTCCACCCCTTACGATTGAGGATCTTCTTGACGTCTCCAACGGATCCGGTTTTTTGAAACTTACTAACAAGCTTTTTATACGCGACTACACCGCATGTTTCGCCCCTCAAACCGTTGCGAGTACGAAACTTTCTTAACCAGTTTGTTAAAATACGTTCACTTTCACAATAACACTGAATCAATGCGATGCGTGTTTGTAAAGGTAAAGTCTTGATGGAATAAATCATAATCAATTAATTGTAAACAACTACAACTTTATCACATACTAGATTCCTGTAATTTGAAATTAGTCAAAAATAAGAAAACTTGTCACCATGACAACAATACCAATGATAATATCTGATGTTTTAATAAATCCCAATTAAATCTGCATACAATAAACAATTTTTTCACGAGGTTTTGATAAGTAACGAAACCACAACCATTTAAAGTCTTAAAAGTTATTTTTGAAAGATGCGGTATGGATATGTACCTCAGAGTTTTAATTTATAAGAATATTCAAAACTAATCTATGCTGTGTTATATATTCTAGAAATATATATCTATGATTAGTGTAAAATCATAAATAATATTTGTTATGTACTAGTAACTGTGAATTTATTTTAATTGAGAAACGGGGGATGAAACATGGCAAAGTACTATTCTACTCGTCGATTTATTTTGTAACCATGACTACTTTATTTAATTTTAAGTCTACAGTTATTGTCTTTTTAAAACGAAATTCTGTCTGCCTATTTATAAACACAAATTCATTCAATTATTTTTATAATCGAATTTATATTGTAATATTTAAAATAATAATAAGATTTTGATTTTATTTAGAAATAATTTAGTCGAAGTACTCTTCAAAGACTAAACCATGACTGATTCCAGCACTTATAATATGATTCACAGCGAACTTTTAAATGGAAGAACTGTGTTCAATGGTTTATATTACATAGTCAGATAGACTTGTAGTGGAATCTGGAGTCAAAGTCTCCCTGAGTATAATGTGAGTATTTAAATAAAATATGTTTGTCTATGTCTGCCACGTGTGTTAAACTAAGGGTTTTAAGCCCCTGATTATGTAGTAATTTATAATAATTGAACTAATTTATTGAGGAAAAAACTTGTTTTAAAAATAATACTATTTAAAATATATTAAGTTCTGCCTAAATTAGCCCTAATTATTGAAAGTATAATATAAAACTTCTCCCCCCCCCTCTTTTTAAACCTCGATTCAGAATATATTTTTAAAACAAATCACCTGAACTAAAGCTGTGTACACGTCATTAAATGACAAATTGCCTATATATAATACACACACACACACACACACACACACACACACACACACACACACACACACATATATATATATATATATATATATATATATATATATATATATATATAGTTAATTGTTGTTAATTATTTTTAATGAAAATAATATAATTTTAGTTCCTGATCTAAATTAGAGAACGATTGGTGAGGAGCAAATGTTAAATTACTTTTTTTTTCTGTTTATATGTATTCTTGAGAAATTTTACAACAGTGTCCGTAAAATTACCTTCTGTATGAAACAACTAAACACTTTGATATTTCCCATCGTGTAGTTTCCCCCCCCCCCAAATAAATTACAGTTAAAATATAACATACTTTTCGTTTAAGGATTTTGCAACATACGACTGTTTCCCCTTTGAACATCAGCGAGATTTTTCTTTGTCACGTTTTATTTTGTCAAAAAATGAAAATAATATAACACTTCTATGTGATGCATCATTTGATGTTCTAAAATTCTCCTAAAAGTTTCAGAAATAATTGAAGAACTATTTGTATCATAACAAGAGAAAATAGAAACTGATTATAGACGTAATTTGTGTAAATCAATAAAAAAGTTAAAGTTAAATAGTTTTTTTTGCATTAAGGGTGATTAAATATTATAATGTAAGATAAAATAACCTCAAACAAAATGCTTGTTTTTTAAAATTAAAAATCTATTTATGTAACATTGAATATGCCAAAACTAACAGAAGAGATTGTTGAAATAGAGATTACTTTTAACAGATTAAACTTACAGAAAACAATACATTTATGTATCATTGCTATGTTTCTTGGACCATGACCAGTGCTGTTTAATATCAAGAGTACTATTTGCACTTTAGTACGTAAATGCTTCTCTATTCTATTTTAATTAAAATAAAAACTAGGAATAAGTAGCTAATGCTTTTAGAAAGCACCTAATTCAAATTGTTTGTCAGATATATATAAAATTGTCTGCAATAAAGAAAACTCATAATGAAAGTGATACAAATAATTTCCCTATATTCCAAAAAAGGTAAATTATAAATTATAAGAGATATATTTATGGTATATTTTATTTGAGGCTAAAACCTCCCAGATATATCCGCCTTATAAAAAAGTAAGAAAAATACGTCAAATAAATACCACTATCCCTCGAATATTATAACACGACACAGTTTTACTACAAAAAAAAATAATTGTAAATTCCAAAATTCTCTTGCCTCGATCGCCTTATGAAAATGGAAGAAAAGAGCATCAAGTAAAAATATTAGGGTCAGATGAGAACAACAAGTTGATCAATAGAGAAATAATAAGAAAGGTGAAGCAAGAGATCTAACCCGAAGTTAGATAAATCGCGATGTAGTTGAAACTGGGATCCATCAGGATTGTCAAGGATGTACTCACAACAAGTAGGCCACAGAAAGGATATGTGATTTCCATTTCACATTCAGTTGATTTTTCATTAATGAAGAAAATTTGATTAATAAAATAAAAATTGTGAAATCAATTTAAAAAAAAAAGTTAAATTGACATTAATGAATTATATTTTAACAGATTCTATGTATGAGAAACAGTAATTTGTTTTTTCATATACTAATATCCTTCAACGAAAGATAATAATAATATTATCTTATAATGTCATTACAGTTCTTATTAGGATGGTTTGGAAATTGAGTATAAAAACATATCGATAAGAACAAATGGATTATTACTCGTACAGTTATATCCCATGGGTTTATAGAGTATCTTATACTTAAGTTGTCCGGTATTTAGGACCAAGAAGGCCGTTCCTTTTTTAACCTTGTTAATTAAAGACGAAGAAATTCTTGTTCACGTTATAATACACAGGAAGAAAGGAATATCAAATATGAAACATTTGATTACTATAGAAGCGTCAGGGTAGGAAGAGAACAAGAGTTGGTCGATCTAGACCTTATAAGGAAGATGAAAAAAGAGCCAAGGTTTAAAAAAGTTTAGAATTATATAATCTCTCCGGATATCCGGATTAGCTAAGGAGGACTAAATCAAAACAGTTCAAAAGTAGTTATCTTTATTGAAATGAAAGAATTGTAATGTATTAAATTGCAACACTGGACTTGAACTTAGTAAAAAAGACACACTGGGTATAACCATTGTTAATGGATTAATTTTAGAATCGTTTTCGTAAATCAGATATGATAATATGAAAATACTAAAAACGGAAATTCACGAAGGTTAATACAAAAGGGTGGTTGGGAAGTGATATTAGAATTAATAGTATTTCATATAACGATTGCATTTTTATATCATTTAAGGTAAGCTAAAACACCAGCAAAACGTCTCCAAAACCTCTTAAAGGCTGAATACAATAGTTGTGTTATGAAACAGGATTACTGCAATAGGCCAAGCTACAAGTTCAGTAAATAATAAAGATCGGCGATTCAATTGTACTTAAGAGTCTAAATTTATTATACGTGTAAAGTATCTTTATATGTATGTATAGAATACAAATAGAAAACACTTAATTATTTCAAACTCTTGCAATATTTCCAATAATGTTATTAAACATATGTAAATTTATTAACCTCACAGCAACGATCATTTTGAGATAGAAAATCAAATTAAGTTAGTCCAAATATATGGACTTTATTGCAATGAATTGAACAAATTACCGTAACTAGAGCTTGCTGAGCTTGTGCAGATGAAATTCATGGCGACACCTGAGGTTCTATCATCTCTCGGACAGCCTCTGGTCCTAGCTTGGTCCACTCACACACTGACTGACCACCTTTTCTTTCCAGTCATTGTTAAGTGTTTCCTCTAGTGTTTCCAATTACATTCATGGCTACAAGCTCAGCAGTTTCCAAACTTGTTACATGATTTCCCAATTATTTTCGATGTTGCCTACATTATGAATAATTCTAACTGAATTCTAATTTTTTTGTTTCTAACAGTTGCATACACTGTTTTATCTTCGACTTAATAAATAGTGATTCAAATGTTGGCGTTACTTTTAATACGGTGAGACAATTGAAACCCCCTGTGTTGAATCGATGTATTGATAATCCAAAAGTAGAGGAAGAATGACTATTATTTTTTGTCCTCCAATCCATACAATCACTGCATGTTTTCTCATTTGTGCATTTTGATTTGATAACTGATTTTCCACTGCGAAGTTTTCATTATCATTTATTGTAGACGGTTTACTTAATTGTCATCATTATAGGAAGAATTCGTCGTTTCAAACTAAATCCTTTCTCTTTACAAACAAGGAACACAAAATGCAGAAATGAAAATGTTTGTGCAGGTTAGGATAAATCATCAATTTAAACATTTCAAAACGGTATTAGTAAAACCAGTCTTAAAGTAAACCTGTAACTTAATAAACGTATTTAAAGTTTAAATAGTTGAATCTATATGGGAATTTTTTGATATAATCATAAACAAAATAATAGTAGAGCTTATACTTTTATTATAAAGTTAATTAACTATTTCATTCGTAAATAAACTTTATAAAGTTTGCATGTAAAATATCATAAGTTAATAATCCCCATTTAACGGCTAATTTTCGTTACATAAATATCATTATTAGAGTTGCTAATGAGTGTGACAAAATTATTAGAGCATATGTTTAATATTGATTATTTAAAACAATGCACAAACCATACTTTTATATATGTTACATGTTAAATGTATTTTAGTATGAACATGTAGACTGTTAATTTGCATTCCAGTAGATGAAACACCATTTCATAATTAAAAATATCTCTTCTATTTTAATAAAGATACAATTATAAAATGCAAAACACGCAGCGTTTTTTCATTCTAATAATTTTCAGCCATGAATATCTCTCGGTGATAATAATACAATATTGTATTAGGCTGTTTTAAAACTGATCATACTCGGGAGTTGGTAATTATTAACGGGAGTAAATTTAGATAATTTTATTTGGGAGATATAACAGGCACACAGAGGTTTTTTTTAATGAAATTTTTGACCGATTTTCACTCTTAGATCGTCCTTTTGATTATTTTCATCACACTACAAGTATTGTTAATTACAACAACCAAGACACCATTGGGATGTAATCAAGTCAAGAAAAGATTTAGTTGAACAATTCAATAATAATGCTCAGACATTGATAATATTTTAAATTCAAGATACAGTGATTACTACAGACATATAAGTGGCTTTACCCCCTGTGAACCATACTTTGAAGAGAATTGTCCTTTATACATAATAAGAATTACCGGTCAATTACGCCTTGCTGGCAAGAAATAAAATAGATTAATATTGCAGAATGACAACTATAGCTTTAACCCCAGTGAAATAACTCACCTTTTGTTGGAATGTGAAGGGTATAATCTTTTTAGATATAAATATTTAAACAATTACAATTCTGTGCCATATTTATTTAATATAGAAACAATATTAACCTCAAACTCAGTACAGGCCATCAAAAATATCTACCATTTTGTTATGTATAGCCTAAAACTTAGAAAATCTATTTTAAACTTAATGTAATAAATTAATTTGGTAAAATATCTTCACATAAATAACTTGTTTGTAAATGTACTGATAATATTGTAGTTCGTATAATTTGGTTACTTCGATTCCTAAAATTGTGTTACGTGTTATAATGGTATAAAAATATTTTTGTAAGTATTATAAATGCACCGGAAAGTTAGTTATAGTAAAACTAAGGATAAAAACGAACAACGTCATAAAATAAAATATGTTATTTTTGTAAATGGTCAACATCTTGCTTATGTACACTGTATTTTAAAGCAATAAAGTTGTTATGTTATGTTGTTAACAACCAAGACACCTATTAGGTGAAATAATTAGGAAAATTAGTTTAAACTAATTTTTCCGACTTTGATAAATTATATAAATGAAATATATATCTTTTCCTCAATATTTGGGGCTTTACTTATTCACTTGTTGTTTAAACGCAAAACACCTCTCAGTCATAAACGCCTTACATAGATATAAAAAGAAATTACAATCAAAACGACAAGCCCTTTTAAACTCTAATAGCGTTAGAGCTGAAAAAGTGCAGAAGTTGGTCAAAAAAGACCTGATAGGAAAACTACTTTAAAATATGTAGAAACAGCTAGGTACCCACGGGATTGCCAGATTCGTAGTTACTATAAGTGAGCCATGGGGTGTATTTGGTGCTTTTTAAACGAATTTCAATATAAGTAAAGCATTTCACTCATCAACATCTTAATAATTCTCATTTTCTTAATTATTTAAAAATAATTTTAAACTAAAATGTATATTGACTGAGAAACGAAATACATTAACTCCATTTTAATGCATCGTCTACATATAAGTTTGTTTTGAATCTATGGAAAAATACAAACACTTAAGAGAAACTTTTTAAACAACAAACATCCCTTAAAATATAGTTTATTTTAAATATTAAGTTTAGTATAACGTATGCTTGTATCTTGTCCTAGTTATGACTATAAACATAAATAGATTTTTTTTTTAAGTACGTTTATTATATACATATTCTTTTAGACGGCGCCACCTCATATACAGAGCCGTAAAGTCACAGTTCCCTTTAATTAAGTAGGCTATTTGAAATTTACGAGCTTTCAAGTCTCTGAAAGCCAAGTAATCAGATTAAATTGCTTCTAATTTAACTTAATTTATTCTCCATTGCTTAAATTATATACGATACAATGAGACTAATTAGGATAATAAATTCTTTGTAAATCATTTAATGTCACGTACAAAAATAAACAAAGATATTACTTCTTGTAGCATAATTAAATTAATGAAAAGGAGAGGAAAGGAAAATGAAATTTGCCTTTCATTTCGCTATCATATGACTATCATACGAGTTTGTTTAAATTAAATTACCTAATGCAAGTAGATATTGAGATATTGTGAGATATTTTGGAATTAAAATAAAATTTTAACAAATTTACCAAAAGTTTCATAATCAAACTCGTTTTACTATAATTTCGCCATCTTCAGTGATACGTGAGTTATAATAAGCAAACTGTATCTAATCCGTTATTGTTATAGTCCTTTATTGCAGTTATATTTTGACTTTTGTAAGCTCATGCATCACTGTGTGGAGCCTCTATGGTGATCCAGTAATCTCAGCAGGTGGAGGGAAATCACGTTGACCCAATATCGTGTTCGTGATTTAGGCAAAAAGCAAATAAGTATTTAGCCAAGATAATTTAGTTTATTTTAATAATTTTTGTTGCGAATATTATCATTTTATCATCCAACATTACTTTAAATCATGGTTATTAAATAATACAAAACGTAAGGGAATGCAAAATATATATTGTCATAATTATTATAAGAGTGCTTTAAAACATTACCTATTAAATACCTATATATATATATATATATATATATATATATATATATATCCGTCACGTGATTTCTTAGTCGTACTAAACAGACGGCATGTTTCGGAGTCGTAATTCCATCATCATATCCTTAATATAATGTCCCTCCGAAGAGATCGTCGCACAACAAAACTTCATACATTACAGTTGCACATAAAACACGATTAACCTAAAAGTTTAAGTTACCAAACTGAGGAATACGATGTAAACTGCAAATGACAACTAACCGGAAACGCCCGCCGCTGCGTAGTTACCGAGTGTTAGGACTCCAAAGAGTCTCTATATACCATGGTATCAAAAATTAAGACGTCATGAAAATTATTGCATTTTGGAAAGTATGAAATACTATATTTGTATTACAGTTATTTTTACTTATTTAAACCCTCTTTACATTACAACTATAGATTACGACACTGCAGTTGAAATGCGTATGATAGAATGATCGTATTTGTTTGTCAAAAGCTCTGTTCAAATATTGTTTTAACCTAATAAAATCTTATTGAATTATATGTTTATAAAATACAGTATATCTTAAAAACAACGTCCATTAAAAGAAGAAGTAGTCTAGTAGAGTTTTTTTTTAAATTTATTTAATTAAATTACTTTCGCAGTAAAGTTTGAATGTGTTGGAAGATAAATAAGAACACAGTAATGTTTCATAAATCAAGTTTAATTTGTTTTCAATGTTAACGTTTCAAATTGGATCGAAAAATATTTGTATTTTAAACGTTAAATTGAACCTGAGAGGTTAGGTTAGGTTAGGTTAGGTTAGGTTAGGTTAGGTTATTTTTACCACTGAGGACCCATTGTTTGCTAATTATTGCTTAACTCTCGCTATAAAGATAGACAGAAATGGGACGATTCAGTTTGAGATTCCTTGGAAATATAAGGTTAAGATCTTTCTGATATATTTAGTGGGCTCTTACCCGGTGTTGTATATATGCCATTTTCATTTGCTGAAAACACTCCAAGTGGAATACCTGCCTAGATACTCTGGAGATATACGTATCTTCTTCTCCTAATAAATAAGGGAATCTTAATTCTTCCAATATTGTTCCCGATTTCCTTCATCAAATATTTTTTTCAAAGTTGGCTTGGAAGAGGTGGATGGAAGGCTTCTTCACCACTATCACTCGAAATTGCATCCATTTAGTTTAGTTATGAGAGTATAGTCAATAAAATGCCTTTTGATAATTTGATACAAACAATCCAAGAAGAAACTTTTACTCTAGATGTTCTATATTGAAAGCTGTAAGATTGGAAGATTGATTTGACGTTTGTAGAATTACCAACACAAATATCAGATAAACGTAAAAACAAAAATGAAAATTCTTTTATTTTATGCATGTTTAATATATTTTAAGGTTGTTCATTTTAAAACATTTCAATTCAAAACCTCACCAGTATTTATGCATACTATATATAAATCCTAATGAATACAATATTGCAATTACATTATATTGAAATCAATAATAGGGAATGTTTAAATAGGACTTCTTTTCATGAGGCTTTAATTATTAATAACAAATAAATATCATCCCAAATATTTCAAAGTTTTAAGTATTTTAATTTACAATAAAAGGAAATGTATACCTTCATATTTCTTTGATAGTTGGTACACCCCTCAGTCTTGTAAATTTAAAATTAATCTTGTCATGTTTCTTAAACATGTATCTTTGGTAAAACTTTCAACTTCTTGAATTGAGCTTAGGTTTTAGTTGAGAGATAATTTAAAGTTTTTCAATTAAAGTACTGACGTAGAGATTTATAACCCTTGGGCCTCTGTCTGTAATGTTACGTCACGATATAGGAAAGTTTAATTAATTGTGAAATGAACATTTTCTGACTTGTAATCCAGCTACTTCCCACACAAATATATAGTTTATGATTTGCCTAAGGTAACAACTAATAGTTGCATGGTTTGTTTTTAATTAGGGGATTGTTTAACAATATATCAGCAAATGAAATATTTTATAAGTGCCATACTATACAAAGTTTAGTTATTAAATATTTACAATCGTATCTGTTTCAAAAACCTACACATATTACATTTCAAACTTTGAACTTTGATACAAAGTAATACTGAACACGCTGATAAATATTAGCTAAGTTTTTTAACATTGTTCTTTGAACTTGATTTGTAATACTCTTCCTTTAAAACCGGGTTATGTAATACCATATTTGTTTAAATCAATTTTAATGTATCTTTGAACACATCCTTTCATGATTCATTAAAGGTTATAATCAGAACACTAAAAATGTTTCATAATAATTACAACAAACATATTTCACTACTATTACTAAATTTTTAATAATTATTGTTTGTATAACCAGTATTAAGATTAAGGTTAACTAGTATAAAATAGAATTAACCCTTTTTTTCAATCTAGTGGCCATAACGAGGTGAGTTTTTACTCCACTAGACAGAAAAACTAGGGTTAATCCTTGTTAGATACAGATGTGGTCTGTTGTCTATGCAACAATAGAACTAATGTTTCTACAATTAGTGTTGCTCGAAACGAATTAAAAATTGAGAACATTAATTTATTCTTTGAATATTTGTTCGATAGGGTTATGCAGTTTTGAAACAATAGTATTAGAAACCCAACCTAACCTAACCTGACATAACCTAACCAAACCTTAAATAACGTAATATAACCTATCCTGTGGTATAGGTTGTTTAAATCTTTTCCTATGTTTACAATGGACACAATTAACTATCTGAAAGTAAACAAAATTCAAAATATAAAAGTTAAATAAACTCCATGCATTTGTTGAATAACTTAAGCCCAACTAAACACTCTTAATTATAACCACTAAATTTTAACTTTGTGTGCACTGTTTTCCTGAAAGTATTATTTACGAAACTAATTTGTACTGTACGTAAATACAAGTCGTTTTATAAAAAACACATTTATATTGTTTACACTGATGACCGACGGTACTTGATAGAATTCCATTTTAACAAATAAAACCAATAATTCTTTTGTAAAATTCTATAAAATTCTATTTCATAGTATGTTGTATCGCCTCATTAATATTCCTATGTCTAATGATGATTTTTATACTGAGCTAGCTTGTATTAAACAAATAGCCATTAATAATGGTTATGAGGTTAATCTCATTCATAAAATGTTAAAAAGAAAATTAAAAAATAAGGCTAAATCCTTTATTTTCCCAATAGTCAATTTTAATAATTCCACACAAAAGTGGCGTAGAATTAACTATTTTGGTAAAGTTAGCCATGCAGTTGGTAAAGTTTTAGAAAAGAAAAAACACTGTAAACCAGCTTATTATTGTAAACAAAATTTAGGAAAGATGTTGGTAAATTCCAAAGATAAAATAGATAAAATGCAAAAAAGTGGTGTGTACAAACTGACATGTAGTATTTGTAATGCTGCTTATGTTGGCCAAACAGGCCGTAGTTTTAAGTGTAGGTTAGGTGAGCATGAAAGGAGTTGGCGGTTAGGTTATAATGATTCTAGTTTTTCTAACCATTTAAAAAATCATGCATTGACAGATTTTTATTCTAATGTTAATTTTGAAATTTTACATGTTAACGTAAAAAGTAGAAAATTAAATGTTTTGGAAATTTTAGAAATTAAGAGACTTTTGTGTAATGAAGATAATCTAGTTTTAAATGACCAAACGGTATTTTTGTCATTTTCTCCTTTACTTCAACCTCTATTCAAGGTTGGTTAATACATGTGTGAATGACCTATGGGGTTTCCCCCGTGTCTTTTTGCTTTGTTTGTTAACGGGAATTTCCTGCCTTTCTCAACCTTTTATTATAGTTATGGTGTGCTTTGTATTTAGTCTTGTAAGAGCCTCGTCAATGCCGTAACTGGCGAAACCATGGTCGGCTAGGCCAAATAAATTATAGAATTTTACAAAAGAATTATTAGTTTTATTTGTTAAAAAACACATTGTCAACTAAAATATATATCTATATTTGCCTCTGTTGCTTAAATGTTAAAATACTGTCCCTCATCATCACCTTATATAAAAAAAGAAGAAATGACCACCAAATAATGACTTTTAGCCATAGAATATTTTAAAAGCGCTGGTGTTTTAAGAGAAGAAGAATTGGTCAAAAGTGACCTGATAGGAAAGATGAAAGAAAAGGATCTAACCCAAGACTACATAAAAAAGTATAGATCCAGTTAGCAAACGTCGGATTCTAAATTCCGTACTCACTAAAGAAAGCCCATTAGGGTATTTTGACTAGTAAATACATAATTAAACTACTAAATTTATATATTTATAATGTAAAAATAAAATAAATATACAAACATTTACTCTTGGTTAGTAATAAAGTTTTTATTACTAACCAAGAGTAAATATTATTGGTTCAAATCGGTTTGTATTTTATTGCTTCAATTTTATTGGTAGTAAATATTATTGGTTCAAATCGGTAAATAGACATATTTACTCTTGGTTAGTAATAAAGTTTTTATTACTAACCAAGAGTAAATATTATTGGTTCAAATCGGTTTGTGTTTTATTGGTTCAATTTTATTGGTAGTAAATATTATTGGTTCAAATCGGTTTTCGATTTTATTTTTGTGGAACTATTTTTTTTTTTTTTTGAGGTATACTGAATCTATGGTTAGATTTCTATGTCCATGATCAATAGAAGACAAACATTTAATTAATCTTGTATTAATTTCTTTACGGTAAATTGTAAGTGTTAATATGATGGGTTTAATTTTGCTGTTTTAAAACCACAATTACAATAAAAATTATCATCCTTATTTATTCATCTATGACCAAGGATGAAAAGAGACTAAAAATTTATATTCTGAATATGCAAATAGATAAATTATAAGTTCGCAGATATTGACAGACTATGCATATATTTGTATATGTTTTGTAATACTTTAAACAAAATATATTTATTTTAAATAAATTATAATCCCTTTAAACATCTGATTTCATCGTTTACGGTGATTGGTTCTTAAAAAGTCTATTTTCTTTTTGAAGTATACACTGAACAGTTTTTTATCAGTTTTTTAACAAAGACGTATTTGCAAATAGATGAATTTGTTTACGTGATAATTTGCACACAGCTTTGTGTCATCAATCTTCATATTTCTATAAAATTTAAATGAAATCGGTTCAGTCAATATTAAAAAATTAGGTAACGATGTAAATATTATACAAAGGCAAAAGTTTAAGATTTATCATACAAAATGTTGTCTACTTTATGAAGAAAAAATAAATGTAAGTTATGCATTAAACGCTTGAAGAACTTTGATATTCGTGTTGGATAAAGGAACGGGCGAAGCAACAGTGAGAATGTAATCTCTACGCCTCCCAGTCACATGGGATTATAGGAATGTCACAATGCCCGACATTCTTAAATCTAGTATTGGGTTAGATCTTTCTCTTTCATCCTTCCTATCAAGACACTCTTCCCCAACTCTTGTTCCTTGACCACCCTAGCAATATTTGAGGGCTAAGATTTAAAAAAAAAAAATTATGCTTGTTCTTACTTTTAAGAAAGGAATATTTAGCCTTAAACAAGACAAAATGAATTGAAGGTAAAATTCTAGAAAATCATTGCATGTAGAAATATTTGATACAATTTGCAAGCTAATATTACTGCTAGAGTCAAAAATCAGTAATATTTTCTAAAAAAAAAAACTTCGGGTATTTCATTACTTTCCAACAAAACATATTTAAATTAGTGTTTGTTTATTTTAATATACATTAAATAGTAAATACCGTTATATCCTGATTAAAAACTTCCCATTTTTAGATCAAAGTAAAGCTTTTCATTTATCACAAAATCGAATTATTGCTTTAAAATACCAATATTGCATTGGTCCATTATTTTAGAACTGGAACACTCATTTCACCTCATTTACTAGAAATTTATTTCGTATATATTTTGAAATATTTAACAACGTACAAGGTTAAATTTTAATTTTGCACATTTTAATTATATAGTATACATATCAAGGAAATAAAAAATCATACTACGTTATTATCACTGAAAATTTCCAATTTAAATCATGTTCATTTTTATTATTTTTAGCTAAAATTAGTGTCATTGATTGAGAAAGACCTGACTTGTGAATAAATTTTAAAAACAAAAGTTATCTAATTGTCCACCTTCTACACATTCAAAACCTATCTTCAACTTTATAGCTAATCAGTCTTTGTTTATGAAAAAATCCAGTTAAGCTGTTTCTTCTACATATGTTATCTTTCTCTTTCCATTATTTACATATTTTTAAACTAAAGTAAACCAAATAGTTCAAACAACAAAGTTCACCGATATTAGGATTGGAATGTCGAGACAGAGATTTTTTATCCTTTACGGGTTTAATTTATTATCCAAATTCGATCAACTAGATTTCATAAAATCTCAAGATATGATTCAGTAAAGTCGATAAAAATATCGAACATTTTAAATAGTTACTCGCACTTACAATAATTTTACATTTAACGTAAACAGTTATGAACTTATATTAAATGTTGAGCTTGACTTATGAGAAAAAATATACAGGATAACAAACAAACAGAACACAATTATCATAAAAAATACGCCTATGTATCAGACGCGTTTCAACGACAAGGTCGTCCTCTTCAGTGATACACGAGCTACACCAATCAAACTATAACACGTCTGATTCCTAGGCGTATTTATTATGAGAATTGTGTTCTGTTTGTTTGTTATCCTGTAGTTATTAACTTATATTACATTTATATTGACACAATTCAAAATTGTTAAATTAGTTAAACTTTACAAATAATATTTAAAAGTAACTTTAAATAACTTAAAAAAATAACTTTAAATAAAATTTAAACAACTGTTTTAAAACAATTCTTTACTTCCTGCAGATATAATAGTTGGAATATTGTACTGACATTTCCCTAATGAACTAAAAAATCTAGTGATAAAACCTTGTATATATAAATTACAGCAAGAGCAGTAAAATTTACAACTTATTCTATTATTGTACAAAATCACTCTTGGAGTAAAAGACTGAATAGAAAAATAAATTTCACCTTAAGCTGTTTTTAAATAATGTAACATTTTCATCAGATTTATAAAGTCTGGTAGTTAATTAATACTTAAGACACATGCTTAAGAGTGAATATTCACATGAATATTTAACATAGGAGGCCAATCCCTTGGTATTATGTAACGAAAATTAGAATATCCAAATTATTTATAACTTTATGTATTATCCAATAAATATGTAAAGTTCGGAGAATTAAAACGTCCCTTCTTTTCGCTTTTTTTATAAAGTGTATCAAATATTATTTATCCCAAAGTCTAAGATAATAAGAAGGTAAAAAATTATGTCAAGACAAATTGATTCTCCTTGTATGACTAAACACAGTTATTTCCCAATGAATCACGTGATAAAATACTTATCAAATTTAAAACTTTAAAATACAACTACTTAAATTTGTTAGTCAACGTACTAAGACAGCAAAACGTGAACATTTACTTAAGGTAATCGATTGCGCATTCAGTTTGTGTCTCCTTACCCCTACACAATTACCAAAACCTTCAATTACGTGCCTAAGGAATAATATTCGTCCTTTCACGTAACCACTATCAGGACGTGTTGTGTTTTATTTTCCTTAGGGTTGGATTAAATCAAAAAACTTGTTTTGAAAAGACATTCCTCTCACTACCTTCACTAAACATAACGCAAAACCTTTTTTCCCCACACCTCCAACACAATGAGTTTTTAAATAAATAACAAACTGTAAATACTACTTATTTTTTATATTTGTCCTTACATGAAGGCAGTACACGGATTTAGTTACACGAATTGTTGTTTGTTTGTTTTTGGTTTTATTCGAATTCACGAAGTAAAATATAGTTCAGTGTAATAACTGCCGTACTGAGTTGTTCAAAATTTATGCTTAGTAAATAGTGAGCTTTTTTTATTATTTCTAGGCATAAATAGATTTTGATCACTTACTTAGCTTTTAATTAAACTAAATAACAACTGGAAAATATATGATCTGTATTTAAGCCCCGAATCTCTAGTGATTTATAAGTTATAAGGAGAGTAAACACACACACACACACACACATATATATATATATATATATATATAGAGAGAGAGAGAGAGAGAGAGAGAGAGAGAGAGAGAGAGAGAGAGAGAGAGAGAGAGAGAGAGAGAGAGAGAGAGAGAGAGAGAGAGAGAGAGAGAGAGAGAGAGAGAGAGAGAGAGAGAGAGAGAGAGAGAGAGAGAGAGAGAGAGAGAGAGAGAGAGAGAGAGAGTCGGAAGTGAAGAGTTGGTCAAGAGAAAACGTATGAGAATAATGAAAGAAAAGGATTTAACAAATGACTACAAGGAAAGAGGTGTGCATCCACCTCAACTCCCTAAGGGTTAACACGTATTCACAATATATGAACCCTTGTGGCATTCAGCGTTCAGAGCAGAAAATCTGGGTTACCTGTTCAAGACGTTATTCACTGTAATTTCAACGAAAAGCTAAAAGTGGTGTTAGCACACAAAGACATTATAATTATATTTGAGAGTTATATTTTGTAAATAACAAACTGATCCGTTCTATGCGTTACCAAAGGTATTCTAATTAACTATGACTATAAAGGCATGTTCATGTTAATAAGTTATTAATAAACTCGTGAAGTTCATTTCATATAATTTAAATTGATCCTTTATGGTACTTCTGACAAATCATTTTTTTCTTCTTCTTCTTTTTTCAAAATGTTTTCTTAAATGCGACATCGGTCATTTGCAGAACTTCAGTTGACAACACAAACATCAAAACAATATTCAATTCATTATAACTTACATTATTACTTTATAATTATATAGGCAATGTTTGTTTACAATGTCTATGCTCATTTAAAGGAAACAAAAATATTAATAATTGTTTCACTCTAAGAATTTTGTATTCTTTCGTTGAAGTAGATTATTTTAAATTACTAAAAATAATGATAAAGTAAAACGATGTCAATAAATATATTTATTAATTTTGCGTATCGAATACATTTCGGGTCCTGACCCTGATGGGCGTACCACGATAATAACTGTACAGAAAAGTAACTATAGATTTTTTTGAGTTTGAGAGTATGAATCCAAAAAGATGTATTATCAATGAGAACAAAAATTAAAATTGTGTTTTATAAAAATCTCTTTTGTACTGATTACATTTGTTAGCAACGTCTTAAGAACGAAAAGAAACCAAAATATTTCTCAACATTCCGAGTTGAATGTAGCAGTAAAGAAAAAGTTAAACAAACCATTAATTTCAAAAATAAAATAATATTTTTGATTAGTTTTTAAGGTTAAAACAATTGATAGTTAAAATTGTTGAGACGTAATTATAACAACTGTCTGTGATACTAAATTAATCTTGATATACTAAAATTGTAGTTTTAGTTCTGTAACTGTTTTCTTTTATTTTGTGTGTTTACTGCATAGAATCATG
The DNA here is from genome assembly GCA_963513935.1 of Aphrophora alni. Classification (NCBI taxonomy): domain Eukaryota; kingdom Metazoa; phylum Arthropoda; class Insecta; order Hemiptera; family Aphrophoridae; genus Aphrophora; species Aphrophora alni. The sequence continues at coordinate 9,552,276 of OY740773.1, forward strand.
ATGTTAACCTTAATATTTCAGGTTTGATATACATGTACATTGAAGCTTGTACCCGTAACTTAGATTCTTTTTTTGAGTAATTTATGACTACTAATTTTGAGGGAAGTCACTAGAATTACAGATTAATATGTTGTGTTTGCTTAGGTTTAGTTTAGTTTTATATTATTGTGTTTAAAACCTTTAAGATAAGTATTAGTATTATTCATTAGAGATTAATGAGGAAATAACGTATTTTCAGTATAATAAATATTAAGTAATTGTATAGCAAACCTTTCAGGCAGTAGTAAACGCTTTTCAGATTCAAGGACTGCAGACTCTCAACTTCTCATCGAAAACAAGGAAGATAGGAGTATCAATTTAATTAAAGAACAATTCTTAACTTTTTAATTGTGTTTATTGTTTTCAATATTTATTTGTTGTTAAATAAAATTAGTGTATATCGTGTAGAAAAGAGAGGACGATAGTTTATGAAAACAAATTTTTAATGTACTCCATATTTTAAACAAATTTCATTAGGAGTTATTTTATTCTGTGGGATGTATTGAAGATTAAAAATTAATAGTCTATTAAATATCTCAAAAAGAAATTAATGAAATTTCGTAATTAATATATACGGATCATTTTACTTACTTATTAACTCTTAATATATATATATTTTTAAAAACCATAACTTTATAGAAACTTTTGAATTAAAATGTTTTTAAACGGCAAGCAAATTTTTAATTTTGAAATTGATTACAATGGCACAACTATCCTCTCAAAGTAGATCATTCCTGAAAACTTTCAACATTCTGTATTGCCACCAAGCAGTAATGACTTCTATATTAATTACAAAAACTATAGTTTAATGCAAAATTGTATAAATGTTATGAATATGTTAAGAATGTTTTTTTTTTAAATTCCAACACACACAACAATCGAGTTAATTTTTAAAGTTTTTAATGTACACTGCTAAACAGCATATAACATGCAAAATCGTTTAGTTCACCCATTGAGGATTTATTAAATCCAATCAATTAATTGTAAATATATGTGTATCCAATATAAGAACACATGTAAAGATGAAGGTAGTGGATTAATTATAAAATAAATTTCATCTTAAAAGTTACCATACTTTTCAATTTAAAAAGTATTTTGCATAACTTGATTACTAGTTAGATTTCTAGAAAGATTATTTTCAAATAAATTTCTTTCAGCTAAAGATAGAGATCGGTTTAATTTGGTAAATGAATTATTTGACAGATCACCATTATGGATAAAACTGTTTGAACTAAATTTTATATCTTTAAAGAAAGCAAAATTCCTTTAACCAGAGAAAAGGAATAATTTCTCATTGTTACAATGACGTCACTGTTTCCGAACCCACCTTGAGAACGAGTTTAACGTGAATTAGAAAACTTTCCATTTCGCTTGGGTCTTGTCTCTCTGTGTTGAATAACATATTTTAAACGGGCGGGGGAGTAAAACAGTTTTAATTTAATATTTTACCGTGTGCTGTAAAAACAACTGTTCTGGATGTGTATTTATGGTAGTTTGGGTAAAGCATTTCACTCATCGTTGCTTTAATCTTACAGCTGTACTTTGTTAACACTAAAATCTATTGAAATCTTTTCCATTTTATAAATAGTTTGTAATGTTAATGCTTTTCTAGGTATTCAACATTAAACATTGTAAATATCCACCATTTTGAAAATTACAATATTTTTTTTTTGTTTAATGATTAAATTGTTACATACATAACGTACCTTGAGGTTCTTATAAAATAAGTAATTTTTCAAAATCGAGTATAGATTTCGTTGAAATTTTAGTGAACTTAATGACTCAAACCAGAGTGCAAAATAAAAATAAAAATATTTTATGTTTCATGAGTTATTGGAAAAAAAACATATAACGAACCTTCAAAACGTTATTTAAACCTTGATTTTAATCAGTACGATAAAACTTAGGACGTGTTTATGATACGAGCGAAGCAAGTCAAGGCTCTTATTGTAATATTTATATATTAAAGCTTTAAAGAAGCCGTTCACAATTCACAATTGCCTATGTGATATTTTGTTTTGGTTCATTTTTATTTGATTTTTCTCATTTGGAGAAAGGAGATATACAATGTCATTTTTGGGGAAATATGTGGAATACAAACACCACGTATAAAAATATATTTAAATATCTAATGTTTCTACTAAATAGACAGAGCTACGTGTTTTGACTCTTGACTACAACATGGTATACGTAAATATTGTAGCCTTGAACTCTGAAATTTAAGTAAATATACTTAACTTATTGTACAAAATAAATTAATAAATTGAATGCGTCAAATTCTTCAATACTTTTAATTTAATTTTATTTGATTTAGTAATAGAGGTATGTATAGTTTAAATTTGTTATCCCTTGAAAATAAATATGATCTGGAAAAATTATTATACTTAATTATCTCCAAAACCTAATTAACCAAATTAGGCTTTCGTATAATCAAAGCAATGAAGACAAATTAGGGTAGATTGTGTACAAGAAGCAGTATAATTCGGTTATTTGGCTTTCATAGCCTTGAACGCAGAGAAATTACAGAAAGCGTTCTTCAGTAAAGGCTACAGTTTGTTTACAACTTCATATTTTAATTTGACAAAGTGAGTTAGTAGATGTGATTATAACTTGGTTATAAATTTGTTTACCTCTATAGACATATTTTTTAATAGATGCGTAGATTAAGACGTCAATTATAAATAGACTTCTTGAATTTTTTTAATAATTGTGGTTTTACATTAACTATATAAAATTGTTTATATTTAAACAATTTTTATACAATAAAAAATAAATTTTATCTGTATATTCTGAGTGATATGTTATAAATTATATTATTTAATTACCTAAAATTTAAAATGGGTATAAATATCGAAATAAACATTTCTAATGACTGCCACTAGTTTTTTATACCTCCTATACCACTAGGACTTCCTTATAAAGTAGAAAACGAATATTTTTGTATAAACAACATGTCAAATATAATAAATAAATAAAAATATATTGACTATATAATACTGTTTGCGCTATTTGTAGAATCGATGCTTTTAAACCTTTGGTAAAAAAATAAAAAGTATTAGATAGTAGAACTCATAGAGGAAAAATACAGGAACTTGAGAACAATTAAAAGGGGTGTTTACATGATTGTTCAAGGCGGTTGTTGCACAGGTTTTCAGAACCTTCTAATTCTTTAATTATCGTCATAAGCAATTCCTTTTATTTAATAACGAAATTTAGCTAAGTAAATTATAATATGTCATAATCTAAATTGATTACATTTCATAGCGTAAAAGATCCTACATTTATTTTTTTAGGCGTCAGAGAAAAAAAAAATGTATTTCGTAATGATTTCTTATTACTTTAATTTCTATTAAATCAAATTTTTTTAAAATCGTTATCAACCTAATTGAAACATAATTTTGGTTAAAGCTTTTAATTACTTTTTCATCTTTTTTTTTTTTTTTTTTTTTTTTTTTTTTTTTTTTTTTTTTTTTTTTAAATACACATTCAAGTTTTACTCTGGTGAAGTTAAAACTTAAAAAATGTTTTCTATTCCTTTCATTATTTCTTGATATTTATATCGTATTAAAAACTATTTATTTCGAACATCTACAATAACGTTGATAGAAAACTAAACAAACCTTGTAACACTATAAACTGTTAATTGGTCAACCCTTACGGAGATAATGAGTTTTCAAACACTTTTCAACAACCTTCATTTTAAAGTACCTCTAATACTCGATTTAAATAAATATTAATAATATCTAAGAATGTATTCTCTGGAATTTTAAATTTGAACTCGGCGTAGATTATACGATTTATTATTCACGTAAGTTACTACGAGCTTGGCAATCCCGAGGGATACTACCTGGATGTACACCACTTTCCTTTCACATCAAATCTCTCTTGACCAACACGTGTTCTCTTCCGACCCTGACGTTTTTATAATATTCGTGGACTAGAGGTTTTTATTTTACGTTTTTACCTTCATTGTGTTTATAAAGCTACTATGATAGAGAGATTTCCATCTTTAAACAACAAGGACAAATCATTATAGACAACCAAAAAAGACATTATAGTCACATTATCTATGAAAAAAAGTATCGTGAAAATATACATTAATCTGTTGTATACTTTTGTCTTTCTTGATATCTAGTTAAAAAATAAATATAAACTGTTTAAGAAATTGAATTTAGAGTAATAAAATATCTTATATTGATTTCTTGTTTTAAAAATAGAGTGGATTTAAAATGAAGTTAGTGTACTTACAAAGTTGTATAGTTTGGAAGGAGTTGTGTTTTGTTGTATTGAAAAGTTAAAAACTGTTTGCACAAGAAAACTAGAAAGTTGTCTTTGATAGTACTAACGAATCAATCTTGTTCTTCACAAACAGGTTAATTACAGATTGTTGGGAATAAAAGATTATTGTTCAACTTATGGTGAGCTGTCTACAACTTTTCACGATTGTTAAATTTTAACCTGATGATAATTAAATAGATGTCTCCTACTAAAATAATCTGATTTTTTTAAACTTAATTTAAAAAGCAGATTAATTCTCAGTTAGTAATCACAATAACAAATAATTATATAAGTCAGGTAATATTTATATATAAAATGTAAGACTAACTCATTAATAAGAATAATGGGGTAGTATAAAAAATAAACATATGCGTAACTGAAAAAAAAACTAATAGTGTTTACCTAATCATTGAACAGTAATTCAGAATGTAATTGAGCCCAATCGAAATAATTAATTAGCTTATTCAGACAAACAATAATGGGTGGAGACTTCCTTCATATTGTATGAATAAAACAATATCATTTAAAAGTAGATAATTTATAAACTCAAATCGTTACGCATTTTTTTATGACGTATTAATAAGGAATTGCAATATATATATATATATATATATATATATATATATATATATATATATATATATATATATATATATATATATATATTGCACTATTATTATATAATATAAGAGTTTCGCTATTATTATATTAGGCTACTGATGTAAACTACGAAATAAGTTTTCAGGATATTCCAACAACCTTACACATAGTTTGTTTTCATTCTCAGTACATTTTTCTTGATATATCGCTAAAATCTTACCAAGAAATTTGGTTTTTTGAACGTTTAGATTAATCAGTCAATCGGTCGATAAATTTCAAAATGGTGGTCATTTTTAATTTTAATGGCGCTCCTGCTAAATTTGTATAAAAAGGAAAACATATAAAAAAGTAAACAATTACAAATTTTGAAATTAATATAATGGTAATATAAATTTTTTTAAATGCAGAAATTACCGGAATAAAACTGCATTTTATACAAATTAATCAAGTAACTATTTTTGTCTATTCAATGAATATAACATTAAAAGATCGTTTTGAAAAAGATATTTGTTTGTTCTAGATTATATTTTGTATTTGTAGAATTTAAAAACGATAAACAACGTAGAAGGTATTTTGATATTGAAACGATGATATAATTTCCAATGTCGAAGTATGAATTGAAGTGAATACAACACAAACAAAAAAATTTGTATTCATTCCCAATATATTATTACTAGCATGAAGCATATTAAATATTTTTTAATTATTGAAAGGATTTTAAATATACTACAGGTCATAAAACTCTATTAACCAAAATAGTTTTCTTAATTTTTGATTAATCTCTTATTTTAGAAACTCTACTTACGTTGGTGCAGTAACGCAATAACTAGCATTTAAATCAATTATTCCTTTATTTGTCTTCTGTATTTTGGATATTCTCAATAAAATGACTTTTTTGCTGGCGTTTGGTGTGAACCAATGAAGATTGCCATTTTGGACGAGATATAACTCCTAATCCAGATTGTAAATATTATTAGAGACGGAATAGAACAAGAGTTCGGCGACGATGGGAATAATGAATAAAAGGATCTAACCCAAATCTAAACGACATAAAATAAGCGTAGATACCGATGTATTTCTCGGGCATGCCACACTGAGGCTTCCTGTTAAAACGAAGTTGTATCTAAATAACTGACCATTTTACTTAGTAATATTTTAAACATGATATTATGTTCAGAACATCGTAGGGAGTTTTAAGATAAAAATGTGCTGTTTATACAGCTTGAAAGAAACATTATCACAATAAGTGTCGTTTAAATTTTCCCCTTTGTTTTAGCGGACGCAATTACTTAAATGCGAGAAAACATAATTCAAGACATTAATATTATTTAACACCTTGCAATTGTGTTAGAAGTACTTAAGTCCAAGTGGACACACTTCAATATAACTATTATATCCTGAACTTTGTTCTAAAGTGGTTTTAGAACAGCTAGGATGGGAGGGAAGTTATACAATAAACAAAAGTCGTTAATTAGATGCATAAAATTATAATTTTCATTGTTTATAAATTTTATGTTTACAATATACAAAATAATATACATAAACGATGTCAAAAAATTTAAATTGATCTTGATTTATTTCTTGTTAGTTGATAACTTCTTAGAATAGAAAGTTAAAACATGCCTTAAAATCGAAATTCAGACATGAAGTTTATATTATTATTACGACTTGAGTGAACGTTTACCATGATTTTTGTATATACAAACTACGCCATGACGTTTTGCGAGAATAAATCAACTACCTTTATCAGGTGAAAGACCTAGAAAATGAAAAAAGTGAAAACATTAACATAACCTAGGAACATAGGGCCTAGTAACCTAGTACAGGTATTTAAACGTTAAAAAAAACTACTAATTTAAGAAAAAAACCGTTTCTTAAATCTAGGTAAAATAACTAAGACTAAATAAAAATGTACCAGGGAAACCGGAAGTTAAAGGACTATACCAGGAAAGACAAAGAACTAGTCAAATAAATAATACACGGTTGTGTATATCTGGGTGAACAACTTTCTGTCCCTCTTTCAAGCTTCATTTCAAAATACTTAGATGGCAGCACAATTAATTTTTTCCAAATTACTAAATTATTTATTAATTCCTATGACAAAATTATTATTGTTATGCTTAACTTTTTGCTTGTCTGTTGGTCATGCTGTCTTTGACCAAGATGGTCGACTGTGTTGCTTTACAATAACTTATTACACTGCCAAATTTAGGAAACATTTTTTGAATGCCTTTGTGAACTACTTTAATTGTAATTTAAAGTTTTAAGGAATTTTTTTCTTATTCATAAATCACATAACCGATTTAAATTTGTAAATTTGTTTGTTTTTATTATACAAATGTAAGAAGTTTAGAAATTATTAATACTGAAAGATTAATGGAAAAATAGTTATGATTTTATATGTTTGGTGTTTACAAAGCTAAGCAAAATATATTGTTCAAATATATACAATTGATATAGTGGTTTGTGGGAATGTTTTGGTCAGAGAGTTTTTTCCTTTTTTAATTTACTGGTGAACACGATTTTGTTGGTATTTTATACAATGCACTGTTGTAAAAACATTTATTCAGAATAGAAGGCAAGGTGAAATATGATCTGTAAATTAAACTTACAGGTAGTTAAATTACCAATTCTGTTTAGTTTTAAATTTAACTACTTAACACTCGTGTGAATTTATCTGTTGTTCTCAATTTCTCGATTTATTAAAATTGTGTTTTAACCTATTTATATTTATTATATCTTAATATATTTAATTGTTCCCTCTTGATGGGATGATATAACTTCGGTCATCATAGTCTTATAAAATAAAATAAAATAGTATAAAATAAAGACTCTGGCTCTGGAACAAGTCAATAGCTCCAGAGTCTGATGAGAATAACAGTTGGTCAAATTAGATCTGATAGGAAAGATTAAAAAGAGAGACATATTCAAAGACTACATAAAAAAAGTTAGGGTCGTTCTATCAGTTCAGCCATACCTGTATTCACTGCATGAGTCTGACCCTAAAGATATAATATCTTTAAAATGATATCATTTGTTTGCATGACGTTTTACAACATCTCTTTCATTTATTATAAATGTTAATAATAGAGATATGTATACATTTGTTGATGAAGGATTTTTCTTTTCATTTTCTAGATCGTCAGAATACTATTTCTATGTTTCTTAACATAAACTAGGTTGTTCGATTAAATATGAAATGGTCTTCCTTGCTCGTGTTTAAAATTCAGATGTAAAAATTTAAATTCAAATTTATAATAATTTACGTTTAATTTTTTTCCAGAATAGTAATTTTTAAATTCTAGAATTTGATACTTTATTTTACAATATTCCAGCGAATTTATTCGTAATTTGTAATATCGATTTTATGATTTTTTTTTTTTTTTTAGTAATGGAGTATTTTTTTGATAGTGTTTTATAATAAACCCATCAGTGGGATATTTGTGGAGTTTTTGTGGACTCCTTAAATGAAAATAATTGTTTATTTAAAATATTTTAAATGTCCAAGTTCAAAATTAAAAAAATTAATGTCGCCCTTATTTCTCTCCAAAAGATGGATGAATCTACATAAATAATAATAATAAAAAAAATCAATTCTATAAAATTTCTTCTTTTCTTATACATAGTCTTGTGTATCCATACACAGTACAGTATTCTAATAAAATTATCCTTGTGTGTTCAATAGATGAGAACTCAGTTTGTATTAAACATTCGCTATTAACGAAACATAATAACGTTAGAAAAACTGCGTGTCATATTTATTTATAATGCAATGTAATTTACTGGAGTGTAAATATCACTTCCGTAATAACATGTTGTATATTCATGCCCCAATACACACAACATGTAATTTGTAAATGTATAGTGTTTGGTACAGTTTTACAATACATCTTTACTACAACATCTGGTTATGTTTTCTTTTAATATCAAGTTAATAAATTAATTTTATTTGTTTTAATAAAATACCAGCCGTTGTAGGAAGTAATCAATCATTCTGATAAACAAATAGTAGGGACGGTCAAACATGCATATTTAACGATGAACATTTTGTTTCTACATAAAGACCTTATATATTTCTTGAAAATCTCTTCATTTTATTTTATAATCATAAAAGTCTATTTCTCGTCAGACTTAAAATATAAATTATTTAATCCAATAAATTTCTAAATTTACCTAGTATTTTTTGAAAATATAATCAAAAATAAATACGTATTACGACAAATTTTGAACAGATTAAAACGGCAAAAACTTAAGGTTTTAATATCCTACCATTAACAAATTTGCTTCAAAGATTTACAGAACTAATTAAGGAAGAATATTAGTCGAAAATTATCGTGGTTCTTCAATCAACGTTATGTTTTCTTCGTAACTAGACATATATTTAGAATTAAAATGCTTAAGGAGATCTGTAGTGAAAACGACTGAATCTACACTTTCGAGAGGGAGATAATTTTAAACAAAGTTGACTTTTTATAATTCAGTATTTAATAATGGCGGAGTTATAATTTACGTAGATTTTATTAATTATTTTAAGTTCTATGAATATTATTAAATATGTTCTTCGAAATGTGTCTAAATTTAATAAATGAATATTTTGGCTCGATGCATATACACAAAGACATTTACTTTAAAACTTTTTTTTTTACACATGACTATAATATTCGGGATAACGCTTTCGATCTAACTCCTTAATGCTTAAAACACGTCAGCATAACTCCTCAATTTACAATTAGTTAATAATTATATAAAAAATGTGATAATTAATTTTTAAATAAAATGCAATTAAATTTCTTGTCAAACAATTAACAACATGTGAAGATTATTATGATAGTTGATCAAATATAAGGAGTATAAGGTGTAAATAATATTGTATTTTTAATTTGGTTTTTGTGTTTAATGGCAAAAAACCATTTGACCACCTCTGTATCTTGAAAAAAGAAGAGAAAAAAAACATAAAATAAAGACATCTTTTTCTCGAATAATCTAATAATATTATAATTAAATATAAACTCTGAGGTGATACAAATAAAATGAGAGAACAATCGTATTTTTTTTTTTTAATTTTAAATCTAAAAGGAAATTTATTTTATTAGTTATGAATAATTTTTAAATACAATAGTTAGTCTGAATGTTTAAATGGTTAGTATTGTTCTCAATGTAATTGGATTTAGAATTGTCCTCGGATAGCTTTTACTTGTACATATAATATTTGAAAAAAAGAAGGGATTAACATTGTTCTCAATTAAAACTTCCGATTAACAAAATGGGTGATGCTTATTAATCTATATGGATGATAGTTTGGGGTGAATTTATGATATGGTGGATATAGATTTGACAATAGGTAACGACCAATATTAATAATTAAATAAATTAATGCTCTTTTTAATGTCTCGTGGTTGGTTCAAGTATAACGATTTATAAGCACAAATGCAGATGATTTTACTGTAGTGAGCCTTGTGAGGATTAAATGAAATTATAATAACTCACCAATTTGTAGTTATTATTACCTAAACCCTAACCAGGTAGGATTTTTGAATACATTTTGAAGAAGTTCTTAATGTTTTAGTTATATCTGATTATTTTTTGCCTCTTCTCGTATTTATAAATAAATGACTGAATATTTTCTGTATAAATTCAAATGAACTGTACAGTTTGATGGTCACTGCAAGAATCCTCATAATGGCTTTCACCTTCTTCTTCCTCTTCTCTGATGAAACCTCTTTTTTCTATTTCTTTTACCTCACTTTTGATATGAATAGCACTGCACTTTAATTAATAAATTATATTCACTGTTTATTTCAAAGAAATATATCGGTAACAATCTGTTGAACGAAAAATTATTTTAATGTGTACGTTATGGTCCATGAATGGGAATGAGATTTGTAATTAGAATGTTTGTTGATCATGACTGTTTTGGTGGGGGTCTGTGACTTGTGATTTATGGTACGTTACCCTGAGATTATGGTTTATTTATAACTTGAATTATAATATCAATATAGTATCAAAGTCGGAAGAGAACAAGGGTTGGTCAAGAGAAAAATGATAGGAAAGATGAAAAGGAAGGATCTAACTTTTTCAATTATTAATGTTCGTCTATTGGTTACGATTAATAAACAATTGTTTAAACAAAAAGAGCATTGTTATATACTTAAGAGCAAGCTCTAAATATAATTTAAGAAGTTAAGAAGAATTTCGGTACAAATCAAAATTTAATTTTTCTTTTCAAGCTGATTCATTTGGTCTTACAATGTAAAGCCCTGATTTGTTTAACGTAATTTATTACAAAATAAATAGATAATATCAGTCTTATGGTTAGTCGTTTTTCAAAACGTAATCAGTTTACAAAAGGTAAACCCATCCTAATACTTCTCCACTCTTGGTATCGTATACCAGTCCGAAAATATTCCTTCCAACTAAAACCTTAATAATCATTGCAAATCCTTCCATGTAAGTTTCACAGTCTTCGATAATTATATATTTTCAGGACAATACGTACATTTTAATCTATTGTTATAATAAGGTAGGAAGATTGTGGTACTAAATCCACAAGGTAGGAACAGTGAAGCCTCAGATCCTAGAGTCTAACCTTAGCATATGTTCTAACACACCATTGATGTAATCAAGTAATACTATAAAGTCTTAATGATTATCAAAATTTCCTGCACCAATCGAAGTCTTCCCAAATGCAATCGAACTTCCCCACCCGGGATAGAATGTTTGTTTTATTAATTTAAATATTAAATAGAGAAGCTTCGCGTAAAGATGATATTTACCGGTACTTTAGTGATCATACATACAAGTCAGAACAATGGGTTAGGTTCTCCCCCTTCTTTGACTTCTCTTCAAACCACCTACGTTATTAGGAATTCAATCTATGGAAACCGTGTTCAAACCTGTACATTTATACCAACTGCAGAAACTAAATTCCACCTGTCTCGCATTAAAACTTTTATTTGATTACACGGTTTCTCCATTTACAAATTAGCTGCTTCCAAGAGAGCCGTGGAATCGGCTTTGAATTTACACTTATTAATTGGAACAGAAATTTTCAGATTTAGTTTTCAAACAAGTCAGTAAAATAAAGAGGATTTTGTTATTTTACTAGATAAAATATAAAGAGCACAAGGGTATAAATAATTAAGTGCATATTGTAATTATATGCATTTTAAACAAAATTATTCTATTTATAATGTTATTAAATATTTCAACTATTAATGATGATAAGGTGATTATTAAATGGAATTTATATAGATAAGAAGATATTCTAAACACTTCACTTATCTACTTCAATGATGGTTTTATAATCCGGGTATAACTATCTTCTCTGTTGCTATTAAAACTATTTGACGCCTGTAATTGAAAACGATTAAACTAATTAATGTATTTACCATGCACTTATTAATAGGCTATGATTAAATGTTTCTTAAGAAATATAATTTTTAGTTGAAAGATTAGTACTTTAAAAACCCTATATTTTCTTTACACATAATAATGTAAATAATAGGTATTAATAAATGAATTATAATAGTAAAAAAACAACAAGAATTGAAAACCTAACTATCTGTCTAGCAGTAATATAGAACTATAGACGCTCTTTTACTGAACTAATAATAACTACAACATAAACTAGTAGTAAAAATTACTACCTTAATTTTTTTTTATTTAGCACACAACATAGTATACACACTTTCTATTCTATGTATTTATTTAAGGGCAGAAATTAGGTCCATTAGTTTACACCAGAAATGTACAGGTGTTAGGAATAAGGAATATAGTTTAATAAAAATAATTTACTATTAAGTTGTAGTCAGAATGAAATCCAACTATTGTGAAATAAAAGAGAAATTATGAATTGCTTACTTTATTAGGACAGTCAACGTCACAAGTGAGTTGTGTGTATGTAAGCTCTTGCCGAAAAAAGTAGGAGGGACCCCTGAGGAAGTATGAGGAAAGAGACAGACTTGGCGAGAGGGAAAGAGAGTTAGTTAGTTATCGGGGGGGGGGGGGGGGGATTAAACATTGATCTTAGTTTACAATACATAATTTTCAAAATCGTTTCTACAGATTGTTTAAAATTTTAGTAAAATATAAAAAACTAAACCTTGTCTGTCGCAAATAAATAAAACACTCTTTGGGTTGGGTGAGTGAGAAAGATTAAGAATCTATTTTGCAAAATTTATTTTAAATACAGCTCATTGTATATTTTCCCGCTGTTATTTATTGTAAACACAATGTAATTAAACAGATAATAATAATAACAATTTCGATATAAATTTAACAAATTTTAATTCAACCTATACATAATTCTCTATAATAAAAATAAAACTATGTTTTTGACCAATATGGTAACATCCAAAATTTGAAATCATATATTTAAAATCCAGAGACTAAATTTGTTACTCAATACTTTATGATTTTGTAATTAGAATATTTACTTCACACAAATGTATTTTATATAGGTAACAATTTTATCTAATTTGTGTAGTTTTAAGGGTTTTTTTGAAGAGTATAAAATTTAAAAATTAGAAACTATGTTTCAAAACGTACCCGAGCTTTCTACCAAGGAATGTAAATGTTAATAAAAACGACGGAAAACTATGTTTTCTGAAACAATATAGTCTGGAAGTCTGGGTATGATTATTTTTCTTATTAGATTCAGTTTTAAACTAGTAATGAAACAAAAACTCTTCATTTTTGTTCTACATTTGAAACGTCTATACACTTTTTAAAATATAAGTAAAAATTTAATTTCGGTCATTTTCGGCAATTCGTAAAATAATCTACATATATGAAGAGATATGAAATACAATATGAAACATTATTATTGAAAGATATTTACGATTTGGTAGCAATGATTATAATTAATTATACAAGTTATGTACATAATTCAAAGAGAGATATGTGATTCACAAACAAGTTATTTTAAAGAACATCTATGCAAATGCCAACCTGGTCTGTTTTTTTAACTCTGTTTTCGAAATTCGTACAAGATGTAAGTCATTAGCATATAAACTTGAAAATTGGAGCTCTAATATATTTCGTGTTAAATTTTTTAAATTCTTACTATATTTTATTACAACGCTAAGTTAACAATGATAAGTGTCACCAAACACAAGAAATGAAAGCATGTTGTAATACATATAGATCATACTACTTGCACAAATTGCATGTATTTTTAAATTGAAAGAAATAATTATTTTATATTTATTTTGTTTGTATCCTGAAGGCAAATAAAAAGTTAGTATTAGATTATAAAGTTTGAGTTGAAGTATCTAAAGAACTAAATGAAAGCAAACACAATTTATCACACAAAAATAACTTAACTTGTGCAATAAAAATACAAGACATCATATAACTAAATCATCATC